>JAPYZJ010000670.1:0-63401 GCA_030522765.1 Ophioninae sp. B BG-2022a
CGATGATTTTTCGATTTTTGGCAGAATTTCAAAGTTGGACCATCGATTTTTGCCAATTTTTCCATACATACCCCTTTGCCTCTTTTTTCCCGATTTTTCGAGTGGACTTTCCGGGAAAACTATACGAGATATCGGTATGATTCCAACGCCATTATTTAAGTCAGGCAAAAACCTTTTCCAAACACACCAAATAAACCCCCATCGCATAGAAGAAGCCTACTCTACGACCTTTTGAAATATCGTGATTTCTGAGATTCTGGAAAAGTGGCCATGGAAGACGAAAATCTTTTTTTTCCGTTTTTAGACCTTTAAAAGGCTCTATTCAATCGGAAATTATCCGCTGATTACGAATATGCCCGAATTTTTGCCGAAAGTGCAGAATTAGACTGGTCAAATACGAAAAACCTTTCTAGAATATTTTTTCGACATTTTTCCCTACGTGCTCGTGATAACATCTCCACCAGGTAAACCATAAAAAAATTAAGCAAATGAAACGGTTTTCCATATAGTATTTTAGCGAAGAGCTTTCCCCCAAGTGCTCAAGGGAATCGCGAGTTCCCATCCTTTTAAAAGGAAAATCGCATTTTCTCAGCATCAACGTGACGGATCCGGATTAAAGTGCAGGGAAATTCTGCGGTTTATATTTCTACACGGGAAAGTCTTCGGAGAAACCTGTTCGAGCGGTTTTGTACTTTTGGACAGGAGGATCAAAATTTTTTAAATTCACGGATGTCATACCGTTCTAACAAATAAAAAATACAGTTTCAATACGAAAGTACACTTTCCGAATGAGCCCTTCGAGGGGAGTACGCGTTTTACCGATCGTTTTGATTATCCCGGGGCGAGAATTTCTTTCCACTGTTATTTCTGGAGTCCGAGGAGCTCAGGGGTGCCTGAGGGCTGTTAGTGTGAAAGAAAATAAAGTCGAAGGAGGCCGAAGGGCTGGGAGGTGGCGTCCGTAGTTCCGGGGTAGTACCGGAGCAACCTGAAGGGCCAAAGGGCTAAAAAAGGGCTAAAGGGTCCGAAGGGCTGAAGGGCTAAGGGCTAAAGGGTCCGAAGGGCTGAAGGGCTAAGGGCTAAAGGGTCTGAAGGGCTAAAGGGTCCGAAGGGCGAAAAGGGCTAAGGGCTAAGAAGGGCCGAAGGGCTAAAAAGGGCCGAAGGGCTAAAAAGGGCCGAAGGGCCAAAGGACTAAGGGCTCGATGGTGACTAGGTGTCAGGACGTGGGCAGTCGTGGGTTGCAAAAGTGTGCGGAGGTGTAACAAGCGACACGAGCCACTCGCCTCAAATCTTTCTTCGGCTAATGCAAGAACTGTGTTCTCCGAGTTGTGTGCCGGATGGGCTTCCGGTTGCCGGGGGGGGGTGCTTCCTCCATAGCCGAGCCGTTGTTGCATCGTCGTCTCCACACGCGCCAGTGTACGGATCGGCGAATTTATATGAGTACCGGAATGTGCTCGGGGGGCAAAAGCGTCGCCGAAAAGTAGTCTTGAATTCACCGTTTCATTCGGGAATCTCCATCGACCATCCATCCTGAGGGATGTCCGGAAATTCACCCCTTCCCCCTCCATCCCCCACCCCGATCCTACGGACCCTCAAAATACCCCGATAAAACTATAAACTGGAACCCCTACAAGCGTTTCACTTACCCCCCCCCCCCCCCCCCTCGCCACCGTCACTTTCTCACCCACTAACGCCATCGTTCTCACTCCTGGACCACCAGAACCGTGACAGATGTTCGAAACAAAGTAAATGGCGCCTTGAGTTCACCGATACTTTTTCTCGACTACTTCCGTACCCTTGTTTCCGCTTCCCTCAAAATAAAACGGCAAAAGCGAAGTGGAAAAAAAAAAAGAAAAAACGTCTCGGTGGTGGCTACGACGTTTTTTTATCAGTGGTTTGGAAAATGGGTTGCAAAAGAAGGGCGGTTCGAGAACGAGGATTTTCTGATTGGCTTCTGTAGCTCTGCAGATTAGCAAAGGGATCGATTGAATTGCTGTTTTTTTTTGTTCTGTTTGGGTTTGTTTGGGTTCGAGATGGTAGTCGATTTGATTTAAGAGGTTTCTTTGATTGGTTTAGGTTTGTTTGGGTTTGTTTGGGTTAGAGGAGGGAGTCGATTTGATTCCGGAGGTTTTTTTGATTGGTTTGGGTTTGTTTGGGTTAGGGGGATAAACTATTCAACGCTTCCATCCCAATGTTGCACTTTTATCGAACGAACCCCAACGTTTTTTTTCCTGCAGCTCCCTCCCTCCCTTCCAGCCCTTTTTCGAACTTTATCCGTGCAATCTCAAAAGAATACATCGAATGAAAACAGGAGGGGGTTGCACACGAGTAAATCCGTATATTTTGTATTTCTTTCGGGTCGCGAGTCTCGGGCCGAGTGTATTTAATCTTTTTGCGAGGGAGCTTTTCCGAGGGGGATCAGCCGTGGAGAGAAGGGCGAGCGAGGTAGGACCCGGAAGAGGGCAAACGATGGTTCGCCCTGGCAAACCCCCTGGTACGGTCGTACGGAGTCGCCTAACGGCATCGCTTTATGGCTCCCTGCCTAAATGAGCGCTGAAAGCTGGCAAACTCTTGAGGATATAATCCCGCTAGCTTTCCCGATTCTCGGAGCCATCTCTCTGTCCCGGCCTCACATGAATTTATGCGATATGCTCGGAGCTTATAGAAATGTCTGAATAACCGGAGTCGAGTCTACCTCGTCGTCCGCTGGAAAAGTGCTCCCTCTGCTGTTTCGAACCTCGTCCTCGGATCCCTCTACCTCCACCTGTTCGCTCGCCTTTTTTTCTTTTTTCCTTTTTTTTTATCTACCTTTTTTTTCTCTTTTTTCACCTCGATGCACGAAGAGCTAATTTCAGCTCCACCGGAAGTATCGCGGCGTATCCTCCAATCGCCGATCCGATACTTTCCTTTCAGTCTCTACGGTACTATTCGCGAAACAAGAAATTTCAAGTGGGAATACATCGTTTTTCACGTACGAAATGGAAAACTCCAAGTTTTTCGAACTTTGCGCGAAAACGACCGGACCGAACGAGTTGAAATTTTGACAAGGTATTCTTGAAGACTTGAAGAAGGTCCTTGTACTCTTCGATTCTTGAAATTCGAAAAATAATAGCTGATTTTTTTATTCTGTAAAAAAGTAACTTTGGAACGTTTCTGAGGATAAAAACGAAAAGTTTTTTGAACTTTACTCGAAAACGGCTAGCGAGAATCGATTAATATTTTGACAGTTGATTCTTTGATTCTCGAAGAAAGGCCTTGCACTCTTCGATTCTCGAAATTCGAAAAGAAAATGGCGTTTTCTCCGATCTATTGAAAAAACGTTTAACACGAGCAGATATTTAGCTGCAATTTTACGAGTCTCGTTACATCGAAGAGAATTTCGAATTCTCCCAACCATGATGAGATCCAAAGTATAATTTGTAATTGCGACGCGTTTCGCATTGTTTTCACACGCGTATACCCGGTTTTTTTGTTTTCATCCAAACGTACTCGCTCCACGTTGAACAAAGTTGCCGGAGCTTGCTTCATCCAACGGAGAAAATTTCCAATGGCTGAACTAAGTTAACCGTGTTCTTTACAAAACAATTAATTAACATTTCCTAGTTAGTCACATCGTTTCTGTACGAGACGAGGACAGTCCCGCGTAATTGAAGGCAGTTTCGCAAGTTGAATCGAGTCCGGGAAATATCGTCAGATACATGCGATTTCTCCAGCAAATACAATAACGAATATTCATCTCGAAAGACAACCAGCTGGTAAAGCTGAAAAACAGTCAAATCAAGACTCAAAAAAACCCTTATCTTTCAATCTGTTTTTTATGTTTGGATTTGTTTGGGTTAGGTCGAAAGTGACCATGAAAAAATTGAAGATTATTCAAATTCGTTAATTTCGTACTAAACGTTCAGCCAAACTGCTTAATTGGCTCCTCGATTAATAAACAAAGAAAATTCGTTGAAAAGTCAACGTTGAGCTTTCGTTTCTCGATCTTCGCGGAGTAAAGAGGAAAAAAAAAGAAATGAAAAAAAAGAGAAGAAAAAAAAAAGCCATTTCTCCAAAGTTGGGCAATGGGTATGTGAGCTTTTCGGACTCGGTGAGACCGGGACGAAGTTTCTCGAAGCTTTCGGTTTTCGTTTCAACTTCGCGGATTACGCGAAAGAGATGAAGGAACGAGAATATTCTCGGAGTTCCCCCCCCCCTCCCCCTACCCAGCCATCTATTCCTACTTTCTCCTTACCCAAAGCAGCTCTCGCCACTTTGTTTAATATCTTAGCTTGGCAAAACTACCGGTAACAGAATTTCCAACTGACAAACGCCGAGGGAATATTCTCTTTGTCCCCCTATAGCCTCAAACTTGGGAATTGAGTGACGAAAAAAGCGTTCTCATACCGGGGCGATATTCCATTTTTACATTTTCGATTCGACGTTTATATCGATCGAGTTTTAAGGGGAAGCTAAAAAAAGACGAGTGGAAAATGTCAGGCCAAGTAATATTGGGTTCACGATCGAATAGAGAAACTGGAATTCATCATGGAATTGATTGGTGAATGGGCTTGTCGTTGTTTCTCCAATAACGAGAGGCCACCTTGGTCTGTTCGTATTGGGTCGTCGAAGAGACTCGAGACGAGAGAAGGACAACGCTCGAGACGGAAATGTGATTAAACGGTCGACAAATTGCACCGAGTAATGGAGAGGAACTACCCCCCGTGCAGTTGCCAATCAAGGCGGTAATTGTTTTCACATTTTCTGCTACCTTTGGAATCCAACCATACGCGATTGCTCGATGGACTCCAGCGTCGAGCCAATCATTCGACGTTGGACTTGATTAACGCGTATTCCCTGCTTCATGACGCGTCATGAACAAAAAAAAAAAAACAAACAAAAAAAGAACGCTTCTATGCTCTCGAATCGTACCCAGAAATTGTCGGGGTCGTATTGGATTCGCGAATCTGGGTAGTCTCTGATGGACATCCGGTTCCTCGCGTTGCTCATTTAGGGTCGAGGTTGTTGGATTTTTTATGGATTTCTTTGTTGAATCCATCAAGAATCCAAATCTAAGGAATCCAAGAGAATTTTTTGAATTTCTTGTTGAATCCATAAAAAATCCAAGTTTGGAAAATCAAAGAGGATTTTTTATGGAATTTCTCGTTGGAATCCACCAAGAATCCAAATCCAAGGAATCCAAGAGAATTTTTTGAATTTCTTGTTGAATCCATCAAAAATCCAAGTTTGGAAAATCCAAGAGGATTTTTTTATGGAATTTCTCGTTGGAATCCACCAAGAATCCAAATCCAAGGAATCCAAGAGAATTTTTTGAATTTCTTGTTGAATCCATAAAAAATCCAAGTTTAAAAAATCCAAGAGGATTTTTTATGGAATTTCTCGGTACAATCCACCAAGAATCCAAATCCAAGGAATCCACGAAAATTTTTTGAATTCCTCGTTGAATCCATCGAAAATCCAATTCTGAGGAATCCAAGATGATTTTTTCCGGAATTGGAATTTCTCGTTGGAATCCATCAAGAATCCAATAAAATCCCAAAAAAAATGTACCTATTCCTTCGGAATCCATAGTTGCAAGCTTTTCACGCTCGTCGCACCAAAAGAGAATTTCGCGACATCGAAAATAGCGATCTCTTCAACGCGTTGGAAATATTGATGAGGATATGATGAAAAATGGACTTTTTTTTTGAATATTCCACGAAGCGGCGGCCGGAAATTTTTGTAATTTTCACCAGGCTACACGACCGACTGGTAGTTTCATTAACATCGACGTTTCGTGACGCCCGATACGTCAAACGCGATCGTGCAGCGAATGCACCATCAACGCGATTCGATACACCGAGTTATTTCTCAAAACGGATTCATTGATCGAACGAAGGTCGTTCATTTATCACTTCGAATAAAAATAATGAACCAAATTTTCATTGTTCGAAGTGGATTTCCAAAATCCATTATTATCATTAGTAATCCTAGATAAGACACATTTAAAAAAGATTTGGAACGATTGGGTGACTATTTTTGACTAGAATCAATTTTTCTTCATTGTTAGCCTTTTTAATTAGAATTTCAGTATTAATGATAATTAATTACTTGTCATTAAAACTGCCATTGGACCTCATTGGACTTCACTGGATTTCGAATTAGCTTAAAAATCAAGGACTCCAGCACAGTGAGAAATCTAGTAATCCCTGATCGATTTCTGGTAGTTTCTACCTTTCTCAACATCGACCAATCGGATTCCCAAAATGTGGGATTCGTTAAAGCATTATCGGGTTTTAGCCGATGGTCGTAACCGATTGATGGATTCATCATGATCGGTTGGAGCCATTGAAACGTTTCGAAAATTGGTGCAAAATCGTAGCGGAAACGTTTGGTGACGCTGTAACGAAACGGATGAAAAGACAGGGTTTAGGCTCGTGGTGATTTCCGGTCCCGGAATCAATGGATTCCCGAGTGAAACGCAGCGCCAAGTTGCGTACCAACGGACCAACGGGTGTCGAGATCGGCTCATTTCCCTATCCTGGGACAATGCAACCCATACTGTGAAACTCGACGACTGGGGTGTAAGTTTGTGAATTGCGGAGGCTTGCGAATCGCTCTCGGTCGTCGGTACAAATTGCGGCCATTACTCTTGACCAAGCGGAGGGCCTCCAACCCTATTGTGTATCAAATGATTATGAGGGCAGGATTCGCGGGTCGCAAGGTCCTCCGATGTCACATACGTCACTTACATTTTCGCTCGTCCCACGTCCTATGGATACCGTGTAATGTCGCGATCCGGCAGAATTCGACCCCAATCGACAAACCCCGAAATAGCTCTTTCGTTAATATTGAATTCCAGGTACTAACTGTTCTAACGAGAAATTCCATTAAAAAATCCTTTTGGATTCCTCAGAATTGGATTTTTGATGGATTCAACGAGGAATTCAAGAAATTTTTTTGGATTCCTCAGAATTGGATTTTTGATGGATTCAACGAGGAATTCAAGAATTTTTCTTGGATTCCTTAGATTTGGATTCTTGATGGATTCAACGAAGAAATCCATAAAAAATCCACTCGAATTCACCCAGTTTGGGTTTGTTTGGGTTACGACCGATGAGAAAAGTAGTGATAAATAAAATATAAAAAATCGAATTCGAAATAAGCTTCAATCAAGATTCCTCAAGAAACAACCAATCGAGAATACTTATGTTTTCTGCTAAAACTAAAAAAGAAGAAAACGTCAACAATGAATCACGAAAAAGGGTTGTTGTTAATGTTTTTTTTTCGTTGCTCGAAAGAGGCTGGAATTTGCCTACGTTTGGATTCGGAAGCATGGTAGACCCTTCCTAGTTTATCCCTACCGTAGGCTCCACTGAATTAACCAGTAAACATCGCAGTTTCGAAGTGGCTGCTCTCCCGCACTGTTGGGACCCTTCCAGCCAGTACTCTTTTTATACCGGCCATTCAGACAATTACCAGCAATTCCGCGAACAAACCTGGTGCGCGCGGGTGCTCACCGGTTACGAGAGAAAGAAAACTCGAGGGGAGAAACGCAGGCCTAGGCTTTTGGAAATTAGCAGGCTAATTAAAAGACCCCCTCCCCCCTCCCCCTCTCCTCTGCCATTTCTCTCTCAAACCAACAACGGCCTCTTCTACTTGTACCAGCCTCGTAGCCACTCTAGATGTACCTACCCTTCGTGCCTTTTCACTAACGCTCCGCAAAATATATTTCCCATTCGAGATTTTACCCACATCTACGAGAACCCCACAAAATTTCATTTACTCGCTCACCAACTGAATTTTATTCCCTTTTTTTTCGATTTTTTTTATTTATTTTTTTTAATTATTATTTCTTCGACACGATCAGCTGGAAAAACTGATTCGAAAATTCTGAACCAAAGTTACATTCAAAGCTGAAAAATCCTAAAAGATCGAAGGAAGAAAAATTTTACGGCTGGAATTCTGAAAGAATCCAAAAAGTGTTACATCGACTCACCGAGAGGGAACTAGATCTTCCGAGAGTTCGGAAATGACCCCGGAAAGTTTCTGAAATCCAAAAACCAATCCAGAACTCGAAACGAATGAACTTCGGATTTCTGAAACGGAAGAAAAAAGATCTATCAGCTAGTAAACCCAAACACTATCTTCCTCGTTGCAAAACACCATGAAAATTTTCAAAAATCCACAAATGAAAACCAAATTTGATTTTTAGACTTCTGGAATCCGCACAAAAAAAATCGTTTTTGATTTCACGTAGACGCGCTACCCAACACGATGATAAAATCAATGGACCCACGCGACTCGTCGTCGCCACGAATAAACAACGAAAATAGGGCGTTATCGCGTTAAATTTGCGTAGGTGGGTAAACTTTGAGAAATTCGTTCGTGGACTCGTGCGCGACCGTCGAGTAGACGAGAACGAAAAGGTGAGAGGGGCCGAAAGAAGCCATACTATTTGAAGTCTCGGGTGACCGACTCGGTCATGCCTAACATAACCAGCGACGGTTTGGGCCAACAGAAACTAATTTAAGTTCGAGAATCACTTTGGGTATTTCGATTTATTCAGATACCTCAAAGTATTTCCCAAGAGGAGGGCTTTCTCTCGACCCGACGTGACGCCGCAACTTCACTTTTCGCATAACGCATTTACCTCTCTTTCTTTCAATCCGCAACAGCCCCTCCCCACCGCTACCCGTCTCATCTAACCCCCATGACCTTCAAACGACCCCGCCCTCCGGCATCCTCATTTTTTCCTCTTTTTTTTGTCGCCGCCCCCAAAATTTTCATACCTCCGGACCGTTCGAATCGGTGAAAAGAAAGTTTCGGGGAAAAAGGAATGGTGAGTACGGTAGGGGTTATTGAAGGGGTGCCCGATTAATTTCCGATTGTCAGGGGGTTGCGCAGAGCTCGCGTCCGGTCCACAACAATGCGATCGATCACGGGGGTAAAGAACCGAGAGAGTTCTGTACCCGTTGAGAATATAGGCAGGGGGGGGCTTGGGGGTGTTTGGGGGTTGGGAGACCCAGCGAGTAATCGGCCACGAACTTTTCTCCATGGGAATGGGATGAAAATAAATAATACGAAGAGTTGTCGTCGGGAATCTCTTCAACCGGAATTTTGGTACTCCTGGGTTTGTTTGGGTTTACGCAAGGAGTTTTCAATCGGTGTTGATAATTGGGCGTTCACCTAAATCAAAAGGATCGCGCTGCTTTACAATAGAAATTTTTCAGCTCCAGAAATGTGAAGGGAAGTTTTGAGGTTTTGAAGGTCATTGAAGGTCATTGAAGGGGTTAAATATAAATAAAGTATAGGTGTAATAATTAAAGGGGTAAATTATAAATATATAAAACGTAAACACGAATTTAATAGGGGTGAACGTAGGGAGATAGAGAACGCAGGTGGAGCAGTCAAAAAGTGAGGTCCGGTTCGAATTTCTTCAGACAAGTTTCCATTTCCGACTCAAATTTCCGAACCCTTGATGGTTCGTTTCAGCAGGTAAGCCGGGGAGATCGTTTCCCTCATTAAATCCGCGCGCCGTTGAGCTTACTCCGCGAAACGTAAAATATCCGGTTGCGGTGTCGCGGGGTACCGGATTTTGCCGTAACTTAATAGTGGATATAACGAGTAGAGATAGCGGCTGGGCGACTTAGCGACAGGAAAGCATCAAAGATCGCATCATCAGGTAAGCGTATCCACTTTTTTATTAGGGCCCTCCAAACAGTTTTCGAGTTACGCCGTTCACGATTTAACCCGACAAAACTAAGAAAGTGAATCTCCTAGGACAAAGCTTGCGCTAGTGTTCATTAATAGACTACTGGACTACCCGAGTATGGAGATGTCTATACTTTATCCTTTGGCTTCTGGCGAACACATATAGACCTCAAACGTCATTCCTAGGGCCATCACGATTCCCCCATAATTTTTGTCACCGTCTGGACTAGGTTGGAAGCCCACCAAGCGATTGATAAAACGTCTAGACTCCTCGGAAGAGTGGAGCTTGCGTTCGCACGACATCCGATGCGCATCCATTGAGGAAAAGTTGAAGAGCGATCGTGTATAAGTTTGCGATCGGGAGATTGGTGCTAGGGTCCGGGATTGCGGGAGGTTCGTGACTCCGGGAGAATATGAAGTTATAGTTTGGTATCTTGCGGTTGGGAGGTGGCGTTCGCTGGTACGTGGTGGAGTATCGACGTCATCTCCAGAGGTTGAAGGCTGATATTCCTACCACCTTTCTCTCTCTCTCTCTCTCTCTCTTTCACTCACTCACTCTCTCGCTGATGCCGTTTCGCATAGCGAATTGTCTGCTTCGAACTGCGGCTTCCTTCAGCTCTCCGCTACAGATCTGTAACCGACACTCCACGTAATGGAATATGACAATGCGAGGTGCATAATAATCAAGCTCTCGGCCTTCCACCTATCGTCCCGCGATACCGCGGCTGAACTTTGCGTAAAACAACTGTACTCCATCCTCCAGCCAACCTCCCTCTTTCCGTCCCACTGTTCTCTCTTTCTGCGTGCCTGACGTTGAGAATCGGAAACTATCCGAGTCTCATCGGGTCACTGCATCCAACTGCCATCTCCCATGGCGTATTACATGTAGCTGCTTGATGTACACGGGCTATGAAGAAAGAGAGGGTGGAAACCGAGAGAAAGGGACGCCGGTATATGGAAATATGGTAACGAGTCCCAATGTCGTTACCAGCTTCAACGCTTATGCACCCGCAATCGTCTGGGCACCATTGTACATCGCTGCGCCGTCAAATCACTGCGCCACATCCGGCTGCCTAGCCAACCTGCGACGGGCCATTTCGTTCCTTCCTAAATTTGCTTTCAAAATCCTCATTCATCGTTCAGTAGGCCAGATCGCAATGGCGGATTGAATACCGATTTACAGCTTTTACCCCACCGGTAGTTTTTCGTACTTTTCTCGAAAACGGCTGGACTTATGAACTTGAAATTTTGACAATAGATAGTCAACATCTTGGGGAAGGTCCCAACACTCGCGAATTTTTGATAAAACGTTTCAGCTTCGAGCTACAATAATGTTTCATGATAAACTGTCAACTTCTTTTGACTTTTGCAGACGTTAATATGGTGGCAGAGCCAAAACCACACCAAACCGGAAGGAAACGACAGAACATGACGAAAACCGGAAACGACTGGTGAGTCTCTCATCTCTTTCCTATCTCGCGATCGTTAACCGTAAAAAAAAGGGTTGGAAAAGCTTTCGAAGTACGTAAATCCGATTTGAAGCTGGAAGACTTTCTCGACTAAGTCATCCCGCGGGAAAAACGTTTCGCCCCCCATCCCCTCACCGCCACACTCCCGTTAAATCGAAGTCGAGGAACGGTTCCAATTGTGGAAAAGTCACGCGGCCGCGATCAAAGCGACCACTTATCCTCCCGATGACAGGTTACTCGCGATCTTATATACTCGCGGTATTATGAATAGACGCGTCGCGCCAGAATAGGGCCACTATCCCACCGGGAATGGCGATGCTCGGATTAGTACGTGAGCACGTGCCACTCTTCCAACACCACTCTCCACTCTCACCCGGAGTGTTTGAAAATTACGCCTCGGCTGCCACCTCCAAACCCCCTTCAAAGTAGTTCTCATCAAAATATCGCCGAGAGGGAATCCGTTCGGCGCAGCTTAACGCTGACACTTCAACGCCTTTCTTTCACCCTTTTTCAACGATCGCGAAATCTTTTTCGAGAGCTCCCGAAAAGAAGAATCAACATCATTTTTTATTTTTATTTTCATCGATTTTTTTTTTCATAAGCTCGGGGTTTATTCTAGGTTAAAGACCTGTCGTTGAAGGGTCATTAATTCAATCGTTAAAATAACATCGAGGAAACCAACCGGAAAAGCCGGGGCTGATATACGTAAAAAAAAAATTATTTATCCTTCCCTCTTAATTAAACATTGTTACCAGCGTCGTTATTTTTGCTTTTTCAACGTTCACTTGATGACACGTTTTTTTTCTGTTTCAGGGACTACTATTACGACAGGTGAGTCTTGTTCACTTTTTTGATTTTTGATTTTTTTTTTTTTGGTACTTCGTTCTCGACGAAATTAATGACGAATTTTAATAGAGAGAATAAACGCGAACTCGACGCGTTTTAGAGTGCACTTATCATTGTTGAGAGATACTTCGAGCACGAGTACTCGAACGTTGTTAAATGAAAAACCGTTTATATTGGAAAAATTCGGGTTCTGAATAAATAATGGATTATTGAAAATATTAATAATTTTTTTTTTAAAGACAGCAAAAAAATTACCATTTGGGACACCAACAACTAAACGAAAAAATCAGTCTCTAAAAAATAACTGATTATTAATTACGAAAATACAGACCTCGTTGATCGATGAAAAATAAAAATAAATATAATAATCAATTTTTCAAATATTATTTTCATATAATATGACTATTAAAAGCCATTTTATTTCGGCTAAAAAATTATCTTAACTCAGCACGAAAAATAAACGAAAAATTAAATCTAATTAAAATGATAAATAATAAAATATTTCCGAATTTTGTAATTTCGAGGTTACAGGGAAAACAATATATTTTCCTTTTTGGGGTTTTTTGTATTTCAACGGAAATTAATAAAAAAAAGGAAAAATGAAGAAAAAATTGGGGTATAGTAAATGGATTTTGTGGGTGGCGGATCGAACCGCGTTTACCAGCTCGTGGCTAATATTGGGTCAAAGGATATCCGAAATCTGGGCACTTAATATGTGTCAATGAGCTTAGGCTGTCGGAAGTGAAACGTGTACGAGCTCAGATTGGCCGGCCAGTCCCTCCTAGTCCTGGCTAGTATACCCTACAGCTGTTGATAAGCCCGGGGATCGGCATAGCGATATCTTCGGGCTAGCTGACGTTCCTGATTAATCCGACACGTGCAAGTGTATTTGCTGCGAATCTGTCCTTGATTCTCCGGTTATCCGGGCTAAACCGCGAACGAATCATTCCGATCGACAGCAACAAAGTATGCGACCGATTTTTTCGATATTGCTTCATTTTTTTTAAATATTTTCTTCGCAGAATTTAACTTTTTTTAACAATATTTTATTTATTAAATTTTCTATTTGTTGAATTAAATTGAGCTATTTGTCGAAAAAATGAACTATTTTTTTGCGGAATTCACTATTTTTATTCAAAATTCCCTATTTTTTGTTTGAAATTCCCTGTTTTTGTTCAAAATTCCCTAGTTTTGTTCAAAATTCCCTGTCTATTCAAAATTTCCTATTTTTGTTCAAAATTCCCTGTCTATTCAAAATTTCCTATTTTTGTTCAAAATTCCCTGTCTATTCAAAATTCCCTGTCTATTCAAAATTTCCTATTTTTGTTCAAAATTTCCTATTTTTGTTCAAAATTCCCTATTTTTGTTCAAAATTCCCTATTTTTGTTCAAAATTCCCTATTTTTGTTCAAAATTTCCTATTTTTGTGAAAAAAATTCCCTATTTTTGTGAAAAAATTCCCTATTTTTGTGAAAAAAATTTCCTATTTTTGTGAAAAAATGCATCGTTTTATCGAATTTTATCGATCCCCGAGCAAAATCTCACCAAAACTGCCGCCTACTTATCTAAGAGTCACGGCCGAGTTATATTTACGAGATGAAAGTCCGGTAAACTTGAATTTCAGTTATTACGCGTCAACGGCGTTTCCCCCGCGATTGGCACCTCCATTGAAGAGGCAACGACTGATGCAGCCGAATCGATCCCAGCAGCCGAAACAACAAAAGCCACAGCCGATCCTCAACACGAGCGTTCCTGACTTGAGTCAACTCAAAGTTTACAGTTAATTATATAATCGAGCTTTTAACAACGATAACCAACGAAAAATACTTCGATAATAATTTTCTATTTTTTTTTCTTTTCTCGTTTTTTTTTTTCGAATTTTTTCAAATCGATTCTCCAGGCAATCCGGACATATTGATTTGCGGAAACTGCAGGGAGATATACACGGACCTGGGCGAACTCCTCGAGCACAAGAGAAACTATTGCAAAGTTCGTTTCACTTGTAAATGCCACTCGTTCAACGAAGCCCTACCAAGTACGTGAAAATAAAATCAAAAGGGACGAACCTCTATCTCTGTAACAAATTGTACCAAAAAAAACAAAAAACAAAAAAAAACAATACATTTTCTACGATAAAATCGAATTAAAGTGTGCTACATAACCTCCAAATTTTATTTGCGATTTTTTTTTAAATAGTAGCCACGAAGCTATCGTGATGAAATTTGGCACGTTTGCTCTTCGCACTCTTGGGTACTTCGATCAATTTTTATTTCACCAAAGAACGTAACGATTTACGATTAAAAAAAAAAAAAGAAAAACGTTTTTTTTCCCCGGAAGTTTTGTATTTTTTTCTGGCGCCATTTTGGATTTTTTGGAGAAAGAAAAAATGGATTCTGGTACTTAGAGACACGTTGAATTTACCCTAAAATTTACGTTTTTATCGGATCGTTAATATCGTCAAAAAAAATTCCCAAAAATGTCTTGTTTTTTCTCGTTATCGAGAATGGAGAATTTTTTGGAGTATATTTTTTTAAATTTTGGTTTAGTGGATATTTGCATGCATGCGGGTGGAATAACGGATCCGAAACGTATGTGGGACATTATTTCAGAGGACTCGACGACTGCGCTCTTGTGCGTTCTCTGCAAGGATTCCTTCCCCTCGGCTTGGGAATTAATGGTGCACGCACAGGCCGCGCATATGATAAATATATACGAGCTTGGTAGTCGATCTCAGACCCTAGGAACAACCCAGAGCCCGCTACGGAGTCCCAGTCAACCAACCACGGAATCCACACCATCACTTCGCGATTTACCGGTAATTAACATTTTTAATTATGTTTTTCCATTTTCTATCTTATTAATATCAATATTCCGAAATTTTTATGTTATTTCGAAAAAATATTCAATATTGCCAAAAATCGATGGAAAATAAATTTGAATAAATTCAATATCTATTCAACATTTATTTCGTATATTTTCTAAACATTCAAATTCGTCAAAAACATTGATTTCTTTTTTTTTTTTAATTAAAACAAATCGAGTTATTTTTTCGAGGAAATCAATTGAATAAATTGATAGAAAAAATTGCTAGATCGAGTCGTAGCCAGTATTATCAATTTTTAACTGAAAACTCGTTTTTGTTTCTAAATAAATAATAAATAAATATTTTATATTGATTTTTGACTTGAATATTCCGAAATTTCAATGTTATTTCGAAAAAATATTCAATATTGCCAAAAATCGATCGAAAATAAATTTGAATAAATTCAAAATCTATTCAACATTCATTTCGTATATTTTCTAAACATTAAAATTCTTCAAAAGCATTGATTCCTTTTTTTTTTTTAAGTAAAACAAATCGAGTTATTTTTTCGAGGAAATCAATTGAATAAATTGATAGAAAAAATTGCTAGATCGAGTCGTAGCCAGTATTATCAATTTTTACTGAAAACTCGTTTTTGTTTCAAAATAAATAATAAATAGGTATTTTATATCGATTTTTGACCGATTTTTTAACGATTTTTTTGTGTTATCGTGTTTCCCCCCTGGAAACCGGAAACTGCCTAATTTTTGAAAAACGTATAAAAATAGGGAACCAAAGCACTTGACAGCGAGGATCGCGGTGACGATGACGATTTGGACGGTCACGAACTGATACCGTCACCCGACAGTGGAAAATCGACCGACAACGAGGCTCTTCGATCGCCGATTAAAATAGCCACCGACATCAATGAATCCGACCACGATGATTGTGACGAACTCATGGACTTGGAGAATAATACACGAGCTGGCATTATTCACGCTCTCAGTAACGTGAGTTACGCCCCGATCGTATCAATTTCAACGATTATCGATATCACGAGTAAATCGGTTTTGCCAAAAATACATTCGGGATAAAATCAGTCATGGAATATATACTGGGGAAGGAAACTTCAACCGCTAGGAAAAAATTACTTCGCTCGTTTCAATAAACGATTTTATATCCGAATCCGGGATTTTTTATAAATCCGAATGTTTGGGTTGGATTGTATTCGATTGGGGATAAATCCGAATGTTTGGGTTTGTTTGGATTCGATTTATGATAAATCCGAATGTTTGGGTTAGTTTGGATTCGATTGGGGATAAATCCGATGTTTGGGTTTGTTTGGATTCGTTTGATGATAAATCCGAATGTTTGGGTTTGTTTGGATTCGATTGATGATAAATCCGAATGTTTGGGTTTGCTTGGATTCGATTGATGATAAATCCGAATGTTTGGGTTAGTTTGGATTCGATTGATGATAAATCCGAATGTTTGGGTTTGCTTGGATTCGATTTACGATAAATCCGAATGTTTGGGTTAGTTTGGATTCGATTGATGATAAATCCGGATGTTTGGGTTTGTTTGGATTCGATTAATGATAAATCCGAATGTTTGGATTTGCTTGGATTCGATTTATGATAAATCCGAATGTTTGGGTTTATTTGGATTCGATTGATGATAAATCCGAATATTTGGGTTTGTTTGGATTCGATCGATGACAAATCCGAATGTTTGGGTTTGATTGAATTCGATTAATGACAAATCCGAATGTTTGGGTTTGTTTGGATTCGATTAATGACAAATCCGAATGTTTGGGTTTGTTTGGATTCGATTAATGGCAAATCCAAATGTTTGGGTTTGTTTGGATTCGATTGATGACAAATCCGAATATTTGGGTTTGTTTGGATTCAATTTATACCAAATCCGGCTGAATCAGTTTGGATTCGATTCGCAACGAATCGATCGTTTACCGGATTTATTCGGATTTACACAGGATTCGTCCTTGGAATGCAAAATGGCGAGCAGCAGCAGCCCCCGAAGGAGTGGAGAATCGATGATGGTCCTGACCAACGGATCTCTGTCCGCCCAGGAATAAAAACAAACTTCGAGGGAACACGAACACGAGGGATGTCACTCGATTATTAATAATAATAATAATAATAATAATATTAATAATAATAATAATATGAATAATATTATTAACGATTAACGCTAATATTAATAGGAATAAAATGGTCTTCCCTTCCTAAGGGACTCGTCTCCGTGAGCTCCTCTCCGAAAGGAACATATCGACCTTATGGATCTTAGATATAAAAAAAAACCAAAAAAAAAAAAGCCAGCCTGTAAATAGCTTTGCATCTCTGTACGGATTAAAGGCCACTATTACGTTCGTTACACCAAAAGCACTACCGCATACATTATAAACTCCGTAAACTCCGTAGATATATCTCAGAACAGACGAGAAACTTTTACAAGAGATTGTTAAACACACGTTTATCATAAATGCGAGAACGAGCGCGCGAAAAAAAAATCACTGTCTCAGCGAACGATCTCTCTCCCATTTTCGTGCTTCGAAAAGTGTTACATATTTTGAGATACTTGTCATTAGGATAGATCCGTCGTATCCGAGGAGATATATATAAATATATATGTTCTCGTTCTCCGGAGGAATCGCAACGTTAAGCTCTGTGGAAAAGCGAATAAAACGAAGCGAAAACAAAAAATCGCGTTGAGTTTTTTGAACTTTTCTCGACAACGGGTGAGTCGAATGAAACGAAATTTTTACAGCGGACAGCCAAGTATCTAAGGTAGGTCCGAACACTCGCCGATTTTCGAAATTTTCGAAAATAAAAGCAAAAAAAAATGTTTTACTTTTTGATTTTTAAATTAAACGGGAAAATGAGGTTTGGATAGGGTTGATCGCGAATCGAAGAGTGGGAAGTCCTAGACTAACCGGAAACACACATTTTGACGCTTCAACCTTCAAGATCCGTTAAAAATTGACGGAGAAAAGTTCGAAAAACTGGCGAGCGGTTGGGAAAAAAAAATATTCTATGAGCTTTTATCAGCGTCGACGCTCACTATGTGTCGAGAATTCACATGTACATTTGGATATCGTCGTGCCGGACGAGAAAATTATCCCGAAATGTTGCGCACGCGCGAATGTTTGGAACGAGGAAAGGACGAAAAATAAAAACGTGTATTCCACAAAAACCAAAAAAAAAAAAGTAAACTTCGTCGGTGAATGGGACGAGAAAAGACGCGGATGGTACCAAAAGTCTAGGAGTTTTATTAATTATTTATTTATAATGAACAATCGAGGTTTGATGACGTCACGCGTATCGGGAAGTGACGTATTGTCCGAAAATCTTGAATGCTTCGAAAGTCTCGAAGCCGACCGGTTGAATGCTACTTGCGGGGGGATTGAATCCCGTACTTCCGCCCGCGGGCAATTCGATCGTATAACTGAGTGGAACGCCACCTACAGCCATCACCCAATCGTCGCTTCCTCCAGCGGCGGCGTCTACAATTTTTAGTAATTTTTTAGTCCTTTTTTTAGTCCTTTTTTTAAGTCCTTTTTTTAGTCCTTTTTTAGTCCTTTTTTTAGTCCCGGTAAGTATTTCCGGTTTAGATTAAACCTCAATTTCTCAATTAAAGTTTTTTTTTTCAAAAATTCATCGTTTTTTATGTCAAATAAAATCGTCAATTTCTGTCAATTTTGAAAAACTTAATATTCGGTTTTTGAGATTATATCGATTTTCGGAAAATGGTAAAAATTCTTACATAGAACGTTTGTGGAACTGCCGATCTCGTAACGAGTTCCTCGGACCTTAGCGAGCGCCTTTTCAGCCGCGACTGCGACCGAACGCTGTATACGCAATAATCGAAATTAATACGAGATGTGTAACCAGAAATTATTTCTATCGGGCTGCACTTACCAATTCGGGCTCGTTTTCCGGCAACGCGGATGTGAATCCCCATGGGTGAAGCAAGTACTACAAATCGTATTATTTTTTAAAAATGATTAAACTTTTAAACTACTAAAAATTTAAAAAATTAAAAAAAATTTTTTTTAATAAAAAAAATTTGAAAAAATTTTTTTTAATAAAAAAAATTTGAAAAATTTTTTTTAATAAAAAAAAAATTAAAAAAATTAAAATAAATTAAATTAAAATAAATTTTGAAAATACTATTAAATAAAAACTTATCAGAAACGTCCATTGAGTACATTTCACGATTACCTGGCCATACGAATGAAGAGTGAGATAAGCTTTGATCGATTTTGCATTTGCCAAAACAAATTGCTTCAAACTCTCGGTTTCCTTCTCCGAGAACGCTTTCGTCCCGGCGTAAGTATCGCTGCATGGATTGGACGAAGCCCCAACGGCTAAATAAAAATTCCGTTTAGCTATCCGGATAAAGTCACAGGCTAACCCAAACTAACCCAAACCCAATAGGGTCTAAGAAACCTATAGCCTAATTATTGAAGGATCTTACTCATCCACTTGTAGGCGAAATTTCGATTGGCGTCAGTTCCGTAGCACGCGGAGTTCGAATTGGGTGACCGTGTTTTCCTCCACATACGGTACTTTTAACACAAAAAATGCTCTTTTTCCATTTTCTGTTTTTTAATATTTTATTTTTTTTATTTTAAATTTTCTATTGTTCTATTTTTATTCTTTTTATTATTATATTTTTTATTTTCTATTTTTATATTTTTCTACTTTTAATTATTCTATTTTTCATTTTCTATTATTCTATTTTTCTACTTTTAATTATTCTATTTTTTAATTTTTTATTATTCTATTTTTCGACGTTTAATTATTCTTTTTTTTCATTTTCTATTATTCTATTTTTCTACGTTTAATTATTCTATTTTTTATTTTCTATTATTCTATTTTTCTACGTTTAATTATTCTATTTTTTTATTTTCTATTATTCTATTTTTTTCTATTATTCTATTTTTCTACTTTTAATTATTCTATTTATTTATTTTCTATTATTTTATTTTTCTACTTTCAACTATTCTATTTTTTAAAATTAAATTCAATTTTTCAATTTAAAACGAGACTTACCGTGGTATGCGTGTACTCGTAGCCATCAGGATTCAGACACGGTATAACGTACCAGTCCAAATCCTGCCTCAGTCCGCTGTTAGTTTTATTAACAACGAGTTGTTCGATAGCGTAAAGAGCAGTAGTAGGTGCGATCCATTCGCGAGCGTGAATGCCGGCGTCGATCAAGACGGCGGGTTTGTCGTTGGAGGCTCCGCTAGAAATCTTCACCGCGTAAATGGGCTTACCGGAGTAAGAATTACCGATGGTCATCAGAGTGACAACGTCGCTGTATTTCTCCGCTAATTGTCGAAGATAAGTTTCGATCTGTGAAGGAAAACTCGCTTAAACGAAATTTCAGTTTTTTCGAGTTTCAGAGTTGACAGGAAGTTAAAATTTGAACGAACTTCCGCGTAACGTGGAAAATAGCTGAAAATACGAGGTTTGGTGTTGTCCCTTGCGTAAGAAGTGATTCTAGCGAGTTCGTTGCGAAGAATATCTTCCCGAACTTCTTCTGCGGCGTTTTCGATGAAAATGGTACGATCGATTCCCTGCGCCCTCAGAACAGCTTCGAAGTCCGTCAAGACTTCGGGACTGACGAGAACTCGAACTCGCGTCGGCGGACCTTTCGTGATCGCCAGGAAATCGAAATGTGGATTTTCTTCGTAGGATCGAACGATAGATAATTTTTCATCGGTGTCGCAAAGGATACTCAATCCTTTCATCCTGTTCGAAGATCCAACAGATTATCCTTGTTTTTTTCACGATCGATGAAAAATGGGTATAAAAACGAAGCTGATAAGGAAATTTCGAATACCCTTCCAACGGCCGTAGGAACTCTTCGCGACGGTCGATTCCGTTGGCTGCGCAAAGGCAAACCGCTACGAAGATGAATGTCTTCATTTTGGCGATCACTGATCGATCCTAACACGTTTCTTCAACTTTTATACGTTTCTCTTGTTATCTCGGGTGTCCGATAAGACTTTTCGATCTTCGAGAGAATCGATATACTTACTTGATTGTTTTCTTCTTTTTTCTTCTCTTTTTCAAAGCGATTAAAACCTTTCGATAATCTTCATGAATTACCGTAAAAACGCGACGTTATCAGCTAGGTATTTCCAACGACCAGATACCGCGATGATGACCGCTCGATCTTCATTATCGAAGTGGCACGACTAGATCTCTAGACTTGATTACTTTTTCAACGCGTTTTTTTGAACTCATCGATACGCAATCTAATTTGATTAACTATCGTACCCCGGCGACTTCCCGATTCGTCGGAACCGTATTTTGACGCCGTTGAATTCTCGTCGTATTTTGCGAATCAACGAACCCAAACAAACCCAAACGTTGAGGTTATGAAAAACCAATATGGCGTCGAATACCTCATAACACATAAACAGTAGAAATCGAAAATATGCAAATTCAAAAATAAAAACAAATTTTCCTCGAAATACTTTTACTACCTCTTATAGCATAGTTTTTTCAGTTAAAATAAGCTTGGGTTACGTTTGGGTTTATTTGGGTTTGAATTTGTTAGGTTTTGGTTTTGTTTGGGTTTGTTCGGGTTCAATTCTCGTCGCGTATGCGAATCAACGAACGCGGGAAAAAAAGACAAACGTTTCGAGTATGAGAAACCAATATGGCGTCGAACAAAGAAACATTTTCGTCGAAATACTTTTCATCTCTTCCGACATTTTTCCCAGCTAAAATAAGCTTGGAATTGCCTTTTGGGTGTGTTGGGATGAATTTGTTTGGGTTTATTTGGGTTTGCTTGTTTGCATCAGTGTTGTGCATGAATGACCTTGACTGGCAAAAATGTGCAAAAAATTTTTCACGAAAAATATCCTCAATGTTTCTAAAAAGGTCCATAATGCCCCGCACGGCCTTTTTGGCGGCCATTTTAACGAACTTTTCAAGCCCCCCTCCCCCACCCCGCGTTGCCGAGATGACGCAACATTGAAATAGTGTAAAATATTTCGAACTCGAAATTGTACGCATTGTATTTCATAAATGTCGATAATCGAAGAAAAATTAATTAAAAATCATACGCACGTAAATTTCGTGGGGATGGCTGTGCGTTGATGCAAAAAGTTACTCGATGTCCTGTTCGCGAAGGGAAATCGACAAGGGGCGGTTGCGATCGGAGATCCGATGCTTTCGTTGGGCGACGCAATGATGAAACGCCAAGATAAGCCACGTAAACACACGCGTCGCGTATGTTTACGTAGCCCATTTGTCCGGCGAACTAAGATCGAAAGATATCACTCTACACGTATAAAAAACTGTTTGATACAACTCTCCGCAAATTCAGAAAATAGACGCTTCACTCCGATACGCGTCCACTTCCGGTAGGGAATCGCGCGCGTTTGGGACGAATTGGCGGGCGACGCCAAACGTACGCAGCGCCGCGTGACGGTTACTGTTTGAACGTAGCCCTGTTGGTAAAAGGAAAGACTCAGCTCAGTCGGTAAAACAAAACTGGGTAAAGATTTGTCCAGTTTAGGGAATTTTGCTTTATTCTGATTTATCGCAATATGGAGGAATTCTTAATTTAACAATTTAATAATAAACAATAATTAATTGTTTGTAAGCATTATTAAATACCGTTAAATACGCGCGCACCTGCGCGACGTAAATATTCTCACTGCATAACTAGCGCCACGTATCGGTGAAAGGATTAAACAATCCAGACGAATCGCCTCAATTGAGATCGCAATATAAAATGTTTCGAAAACAGCATTCAAAAACACTTCTTATACTATTTTTATCCTGAAAAAACTAAAAAAACGTTTCCGGTATTTATAAACTTCTATGGAAAATCAAATGGCGAGTTTAGCTTCATCTAAGCTCCGTGCATATGTGAGAAACAGCATTGCGAGTTGCAACCAATCAGACTCATCAAATTCCACGTGTTTCCACATCGAAGCTTCTCATTGGCGGCCTCAGCGTTCCGAGTCCGATCGCACAAAATTTCTAGGTTATGTTAGACGAGAATAAGCGCCAATCGTCACTTTTTTTTTTTATTTGCCACCCTTCGGGTGTGTAACCGTCCAAGGGGCAAAGGGGGTGTCCGCCATTGAAATTTCAAGTCGAAACCGCTTTGTTCGGAGGTTCGTATCGCTGAAAACCGGCGCCGATTCCGTCGAGTTGCATCGACGAAACAAAGTAATACAAGGTAATTATAAAGAACAAGTGTCATTCACGATAACGCGAGACGGTTCTTCGACAACAATTATATCTCCGATCGCAATAATCGATGCGGGATATTTTGTTTCGGTGAAAAAAAAAAAAAAAAAAAAAACTACAGCCACAATACCGAAGAATATTCGTGCAGCAGTAAAAGACTCGAAGTCCCGCTGGTATACAATGGCGCAAAAACCGCCCAAAGTCAGCAAGTTGAATTCCTCAATCGACATTATACCGCTGCAGGGGACCAGCGACAGTGTAATGAGAATGGGAAATTCATCGGATTTTCATTATCCTCGAGATGCCCGCATTCCACGAGATTCGTTGATCGTATCACGCGTGCAAAAAGTAAGTCAAACAAGCGCTCTACGAATCCTTACTCTTTCCTTCGATCTTTCCCATATGCGGCAATGTTTAACCTTAAAAAAAAAAACAGTAATACGCGATTCTGCGCACTCGTGAACGAAAGAATCTCCGTATTGAAATTTCACGCTCGTTCGCGATCGTTTCCTTTCAGTACATGTACGAAAACGAAGATAAAGTTTACATAGACGTTAACGAAATGGCGGATACTCTACAGAAACGCCATCGCGAGTATCAAACTAAAAAACGCAGCGCCTTTAGAGCCATGGTCCGTCGAGCTTACGACGAGATAACGGAAACTTTCGAAAAACGATCCGACGGCTCTTTGGACGAAGACGACGACGACGTAGAAGTCGAGGTATTTTTTTAAACCTTTTTACGTTACGACGAATAATGAAAAACATTGAATGACTTTTCAATGCTTAGGCCGAACCTCCCAACAATCCTCTCAGCAGGGAAATGATTAAGTTCTACAAAAAGAAGATAGATGGCCAAAACGGCAGCACGAGCGACAAAGAGCTAATCAACATCAGTAGCGACGAAGAAAGCGACAAGTATTCTACGGAAGGCAAAAAACGTCGCGACGTCTCAGATCCCAACGAAACGGACTTTCATTCGTCAACAAACGTCAACACTCCGAAACCAGATCCGCCAAAAGTGCCGGCAGAAATGCCCGCTCCCGTAAGTACAATGTTTATTACGCCTTTTATATCTAACCCAAACAAACCCAAACATCGAAATGAAAATTCGTTTTTTCGTAATATCAAACCCAAACATCGAAATGAAAATTCGTTTTTTTTCGTAATATCAAACCCAAACATCGAAATGAAAATTCGTTTTTTCGTAATATCAAACCCAAACATCGAAATGAAAATTCGTTTTTTTGTAATATCAAACCCAATCTTCGAAATGAAAATTCATTTTTTTGTAATATCAAACCCAAACTTCGAAATGAAAATTCGTTTTTTTTTTTTTTTTCGTAATATCAAACTCAAACATCGAAATGAAAATTCATTTTTTCGTAATATCAAACCCAAACATCGAAATGAAAATGAGCTTTTTGTCGTATAATAGAAATGATGCAATTCTTTCTAGTCAACTAGCGAAAAGAGCGTAGTGTCCGAAGACGACGTCAGAACAAAGAAACGGCCAAGGGAAAAGGAGGACGACGGCAACACGGTTACAAAGAGGAAGAAAAGCGTTCCACCGACGAAGACTACAGATTCGAAAGTTAAATTCGCGAATCTCGGAGGCAGTACGAAAGTATTGGAAACCGTGTGCAGGTTGTTGATCCACATGAGGCATCCGGAGATCTTCAAGCAATTGGGCATTTCTTCGCCGAGGGGATTTTTGCTGCATGGGCCGCCGGGCTGCGGAAAAACACTTTTGGCACACGCTATAGCAGGCGTAAGGCAATAGTTTCGTTTTACGAAGAAATATCGTATCGGTTATAAAAGACGTCTCAAAAAACGTAAATATGTGCATGTTAATAACGCAGAATACTCGGTTTGAGGTTATGTTTGGTTATTCCGCGTTATCGTGAAGTATCCAAATCAAAAGTTGCAATGTTATCGTTTTTTGGGAAATCTTTAATACATACGGTCTTTTTGATCCATATTTTATGGAAAAGAGGTTATTAGACCTTGGAACGTCAAGGATCGATTCAAAACGTTTTTTTTTTTTTTTTTTTTTTTTTTTTTTTTTTTTTTTTTTTTTTTTTTTTTTCGCGTATAAGGGAACTTTTCGAGAAGGCTGTCGCAGTAGCTCCCTGCGTGCTGTTCCTAGACGAGGTAGACGCTGTCGGGTCTCACAGAGCAACGGCTCAAAGGGAAATGGAGCGACGAATCGTTGCCCAATTACTCTCTTGTCTCGATGGTCATTAATTGAAACTTTCCTTTATTCCATCACTATCTCACGATCGTTATAATCGAAATTTCTCAAGTTTCATTTTCAATCTGTTTCAGATCTGAGTACGAAAGAAAACGGTGAAACTGTTTTGGTGTTAGGAGCAACGAACAGACCGGAAGCTCTGGATCCTGCGCTCAGAAGAGCCGGTCGTTTCGATCGTGAAATATCATTGGGTATACCGGATAAAGCGGCGAGACGGAGCATCCTGGCAATTCACGCTGCCAAGTTGAAACTCGCGGAGGACGTTGACCTTGCCGAGGTCGCGGCGATTACGCCGGGATTCGTCGGTGCTGATCTCGTTGCGCTATTGACCGAAGCAGCCATGACGGCTGTCAACAGGTTCGTATTTGAATCGATACGAATTTCCGAATTGTCAATTCGATAATTATACTATTTCTTTATTCTTTTTTTTTTTAATCCAGAGTTGTCGATACTTTGAGGTCCGAAAAGGACAAACTTCCGGATGTAGAAACGGAACCGGAAATCATCAGGAGTGCTTCGGAGGTTCAACCCGAAAAAGATATGGAAAGTTGCAGCAACGAAGAACCCGTACAAACCGAGAACACGGTTAACGGTAACAAAGATCCTCCAAACTCCGAAACACCCCAAGATGACGTCACGGGCACCGTGATAGAACCGGAATCAACAACCGTCACGTTGCCAATCATCAACGTTAAAAAAGACGCCGATCCGGAAAAACTCGAAGGTTTACTCACGTGGCTTCGCAACGACGCACCTTTGTCGCCCGAACGATTGACGGAACTTCGAATCGAAAAAGCCGACTTTGCGGAAGCTCTGAAGGTCGTGCAACCTTCCTCGAAGAGGGAAGGATTCGCTACTGTGCCTGACGTCACTTGGGACGATGTTGGATCCCTTCGAAATATACGACAAGAACTACAGATGGCTATACTCGTGAGTTTGTTTGGGTTCGTTTCGAAGGGAATTTCGATACGAAATTCACTAAAATTCGTTTTTTGGGAACATTCCAGAATTGAATGACAAAAATTAGGACGATAGAGTCAAAAATCTTGATATTGGATATCGAAACATCGAAATCTGGATTATTAGATATTTAAATAATTAGATATTTTTATTTAATTTAATTAATTGAATTAATTCAATTTAAATATTAATAAATTAGATATTTAAATTAATAAAATTAATATATTTAAATAAATATGTTTATTTACAATTGACTAAAGGCCCCGATCAGACATTCCGAGCGATTCGAAGCTTTTGGCTTGAGTTCAGCAACGGGTGTGCTACTGTGCGGTCCTCCGGGTTGCGGAAAGACTTTGCTAGCCAAAGCGATAGCGAACGAAGCCGGAATAAACTTCATTTCCGTAAAGGGACCAGAATTACTAAACATGGTGAGTCAAACCGGAAGTAAAAAGGATTTATCAACGATTGATCCTTGGTTTCTAATAGAACGTTGATTTCGATTGATATTTCAAGTACGTCGGTGAGAGTGAAAAAGCAGTGAGGCAGTGTTTCGTGAGGGCGAGAAATTCGTCACCTTGCGTTATATTTTTCGACGAGCTCGACGCTCTTTGTCCGAAGAGATCGGACGGAGACAACTCTGCGACTTCGAGGGTCGTCAACCAAATGCTCACCGAAATGGACGGGGTCGAAGGTCGAAAAGGAGTTTATTTGATGGCAGCGAGCAATCGTCCCGACATGATTGATCCGGCTGTTCTCAGACCTGGACGCCTCGATAAAATTCTTTACGTTGGTCTACCATCAGCTACCGATAGAGTCGATATTCTTAAAGCTCTAACAAAGGTTAGCAAATTTTACAATTTTTGTAATTCGATTTTTATTCCATCAAAATTAATCCGTTTCGACGCTTTCAGAACGGTACCAAACCCAGATTCGGCGCTAGCGTCGATTTGGAAGACGTCGCTAAAAGCCCCAATTGCGATGGATATTCCGGCGCTGATTTGTCCGCCCTAGTTCGCGAAGCTGCCACCGAAGCCCTCCGCGAATCGATGCTCGATACCACTCAAGAATCAAACGATATCACCGAGATTTCCATTAGACACGTTAACGTTGCGTTTGACAAGGTCAAACCATCTGTACAAGAAAAAGTAAGTTCTGACGTCAAACAATCATTCTTTGTCAATAATCGAGAAAATCAACTCGATTAACCCAAACAAACCAAATAGTGATTATACATTAATTAGAATTATCGTGGAATTTTACAGGACGCTAAACACTACGAGAAGCTACGAAAAATGTACTCCCCGACGAGAAACTCGCCGGAAGTAATGCCGATGGATACCCCGGTTGATGCTCCGATGATCGACGCCACAATGGAGGCCATGGAAACGTGAGATCGGAAAGCTCATTTTCTTTCGATTCTACGAATTATTATTATTATTATTATTATTATTATAGATTCACCTGTACTTGTTAATAAACATGCGATTCGTGGTATCGATACGTAAAATCGTCATACGACCTTCGTCTCCCACACTCGCTTTACCGGTCTGTGAGACAACGAATATTTTTTCTGAAATTTCTTATTTTCAGTTTTTTTACGAAACCTTCCAAAATGGATTTCTGCAGGATTTTTTAAATTTGAAGAAATAAATCTTGACTGGAATCAATCGGAAGGAATTTGGTAAAATCGTAGAAACGTGATTTGAAAAAATTGACGATCTACCAACCGGGTTTATCCATTTATTCTGATGATTCTTTTTTTTGTTGATTTTACTGATGACGAAACTTTTCTACGTTTCACAGAAAACCGAGGTAATCAAGAATTTTCATTTTTATTCGCGCACTAACCTCGTCCAGAGCGAAGAACCAACTGATCCTTCGTAGACGGAATTCGTGCGCACGCGTTTGAACTCCGGCGTATTACCCCCGAAAGAATACGAGAAAAAAAAAAAAGGATTGGCGCATCGCGAGGGAAGAAATGGTCGATGGAAAATTGCGGATAAACATACACCTCTGATATATCACTTTGCCCGGTGTATCCACACCCACGAGGGTACATCATTTCATCGAGACTTCGATTCACGTTAATAATTGAACGATCGAACGTATACTTCGAAATTTCAAAACGTGCCAATTTACAACCCGGAAGTTTCGATAAACGGGTAGCGTTGCAAGTTATTTTTGTAAATCTTGCTCGGCCGAGGAAAAAAATCGTTTCAAAAGCTTCAATAGCTTCGCAGTAATTTTTTTTAAAGTGATATCCATTGGGGATAAGATTCTTACGAAGACTTGCGAAATAAGCTCTCGACAAATTTGACGTTTCCAAACCCTCGGTTTTTCTCTTTTATCGCTTTGAAAATTATTCGCTATATTATTCAAACCCGACTATCATCGCAAATTGGTTTGACGAGCTATCGCGAAAAAAAAAGGGGTTCGCGTGTATTATTAAATAAATTGTGGAACGTAGAATCTACTGAAACGAATACCGGAAGATAATACGTTGGGAATAGAGCTTCAGAAGGGAAAGTTTTGTTGAAGTTCGTAGTATGAGGGTAACAAAGGATTCCATCAGATCGTCCCATCGAGAAGCTCTCGATGAGACGATAGCTTCTTTGAGGTAAATCCACTCGTCGATCCTCCAATTGAACGAATTTGCAAAATTTGGCATTTTGAAAAAATCGTTGAACTTCCGGATTAGAAAACGTCTGAAAAGCGTCGGATCAGAGTCCTCATTTGTTGATACGGTTCTTTTTTTGTTTTCAGAATTTCGGGTTTGTGGATATCCGACGATGCTTCCATGCTCGAAAGATTATACGGGATTTATAACAAATCGATTATAACAACAGTTTGTATATTCGCTGGAACGGTACTTACCGATCTCTGTTTCAACTACGACGACTTGATTGTATTAACGGACGACGGATGCATCCTCGCTGGGATTTGCGTGATTATATTCAAAATTTGTACTTTTCAAGTACACTCTGACCGTTTAAAATTGATTATCGAAAAAATTCATGTTCCGGTTGATGCACTCAACCGATCTTCCGGTCAGTATAGATCCCAGCTTTCAAAAGTTACGTATTAGAAGTCCCACCGTTATTAAAGATTTTTAAATCGAGTTTTTGATAAAAAATTTCGTCGAAAATTCGTTTCGAGTATTTATTTAACGAAAATGATTTTTAATCGCGAAAATGATATTTCTCGTAGATCCAGGAGTGAGAACGATAGTTCGAGAATGCAGTTTTTACGAAAAATTATTGCTTCGAGCTTTCTGGACGATCGGTGGACTCCTCGCCGTCGCCTTGATCTTTTTGGTTCCCGTGGAGGAAGGCGAACTTCCGATTCGAGCCCGATATCCGTTTGAGGTCAGAAGCTTTCCGTTGCATCAAGTGGCCTTTTTCATGCAAGTCTGCGCGGTGAATATTGGTTTGATAGCGATTATCGGGATGGACAGCATGGTGATAGGTCTCTACAAATGGATGAACGTTCAGCTGGTCGTTTTGAACTCTAATTTCGAACACTGTCGAACATCGAAGAGCGAGCGTGCTTTTATCGTTTGGAAAACTCCTTTGGAAGCCAAAGAAACTCTAACGAATAATTCGTGGAAAAGTGAAACCCCTGATATTGGAAAATTTGTTCCTTTCAACGATAACGAAGCTCGAGTTAGTCGGAGTAATGATTCTTTCGTCAAACGTTTCAAAACTTGCATCGAGCATCATCAACGTTTGATCGAAGGTGTCGACGAGCTGAACGACTTGTTCAGTTTCAGCATGAGCGTTCAGCTGTTCGCAAGCTTTTCCATGATTTGCCTCACCGGCTTCCAAGCTGTTTTGGTACGTTTTTTCCGTAGCTTGAAATTTTCTTCAATTTTACTCATTATGGATCGGTCATCATCATGATCGGTATATCAGGGCGCCAAGAATTTATCCAGCTTGATGAAATTTGGCGTTTACTTGGGAGCCGCCTTTTCCCAATTACTCAACTGGTGCTGGACCGGAAATTCTTTGATGTATCAAGTAAGTTCCGGAATATCTTTGGAATGTCAAGTTTGCCATTGATTACGAATTAAATATCAGAGCGCATCGTTATCGACGAGTCAATGGCTTTCCGGCTGGGAAGATCATCATACTTCCGAAGTCGTTCCTCTCCTGATGATATCCTTGATGCGTTCGCAAAGGCCGTTAATCTTGAAAGCCGGAAAATTTTACACGATGTCGATGCAAACTTTCATAGCGGTAAGGGCTAATTTTGAAAGTTGCCGGACTCAAATTTCCCGAGGAAAATAAAACGTGATTGATTTTTATGGATTCGTAGATCCTGAGAAGCTCGTATTCGTTCTTCGCTCTTTTGACCGAAATGACCAACGCATGATCGGGCGATCTTCCTTCATCGTTATTTTATTTTTAATGTACAGATGGAACTCCAATACTCGATATCATGCATTCACGTGCGATCCAAAAAAAAAGAAAACAATGAATAATTAAAAGTCGATGCGGATCGCGTTAAATGCCGAAAAAGACGAAACTTTCAGACTTAAAAAAAACATCAAGTTTGAATTGAATTTTTGTTTGCTTTAACCTAGTACCACACTACGCACGATTGGACACGGACGAGCTTTAAATTTACACGAGAACAAAGTTTGTCGGATGATCTTGTCATCAAAGTCGCACTTTTCAAAAGACAAAACAAAAAACATTATTAAATATACATGATACATAAAATCGTAAATCGTACATATGGTAGTCTGGCAGTAAAATTGGAAAATGTTAAATTCGTATTTTCTCGCTTTTACGACAAACCTCAACGAGCGTTCGCTCCAATCGCGGACTAATCTCTTACGTAATTTAAGCTACAACCGCGTTTAATTGCCTATGAGCGATACTCAAGAGGATCATTCTTTGCTCTCTTTGCTCGGTTGGACCGTTCTCGCTTTTGTTATCCACGGATGAGTCAGAATCCGTTCGGTGGACATTCTGAGTGAAGGCTCGACTACCAGCAGCTGAAACGGGAAGATTTAAGGATAAACCCAAACAAACCCAAACAATCGGATCAATGCTTAAGAAACTCTGATGTGTTCAAACGATCAAGCATGTTTACCTTGGATATGAAATCACGAGCGCCCTCGCTAACGTGACTTGGAAATTTGAATTGGGCCTTTTTTATTTTAACGTACGTTTCGTCGTAAGTCTGAGCGAGGAACGGTGGATTACCAACGAGGCATTCGTAACACAAAACTCCAAGGGCCCACAAATCAACAGCGTAATTGTGGGTTTTTCCCGCGACCATTTCCGGTGAGAGATAATCGAGAGTACCGCACATGGTGTGTCGTCGCGACGAGGGCGCGTGTACCGACCATCCGAAATCAGCGATTTTCAACTCTCCACCGCTACCGAGTAACAAATTTTCCGGTTTTATGTCACGGTGTATCACACCCCTGCTGTGGCAGTACTGGAGAGCGTCCGCTAGCTGCGACATGTACCTCGCTGTTCTGAAACGAATACGAAAAATTAAATCGTTATTATTGAAAAATCAATTATTAATATCGAAGTTTACACAGCGATGAAATCACTGTTCGATGCATACCTCAATTCGTCGAATCGCTTGTTCGGTTGCGCGTTTAAATCCTTGAACAACTCTCCGCCAGGAGCGTACTCCAAGATCAAATATATCCTTCTCTCGTCGTGGAAGTATCCGTACATTCTCAGTATATTCGGATGCCTGAAAGAATTTCTCAGCGTTATTTTTTCAGGCTTGATTCTCCAGAAATGGAGAAAAGACTCCGTAATGCCTGCTACACACGTAACGATATATCGTAACGATTAATCTTGTAAAAATCGATTTGCGCAAATTTATCGATCGCGTGTATGATAAATCGTTACGATAATCTGCAACGATTTATCGTACACAGGATCGATAAATCTGCGCAAATCGATTTGCACAGATTAATCGCTACGATGTATCGTTACGTGTGTAGCAGACGTAAGATTTCGTAAGACGTCTAGTATTAGGGGAGAAGCTAGTCTAATAAGACAGCCGTAAGACAGCCGTACACTAGCCGTAAGACAGCCTAATGCGTATTCACCTAAGATGCGTTTGAATTTCGACTTCCCGCCGAACTTGATGTTCGACATCGGCTTGCTGTATCTGAGATTTGAACAGTACTTTCATAGCGATGATAAATTTCGATCTCTTTTCGCGCGCCAGGTAAACATTCCCGAATTTTCCTTTGCCCAGCGGTCTGCCTATGTCAAAGTCCGTCAACACCCAGGTCTTGTCCGACTGACTTTTTTTATTGGCGTCTTTAGAATTCTCCGCGTTTTTGGCGTTGTTGCCATCCGTTTCGGATGGACCGCTAGGCAACGCGGAATCCGCTGATTTATCAGGCAACTTCGGCGCAGCCGTTTCGACGATATTCGTTTTGATGTTTTCGCTCGGAACGGAATTTTCAGGGCACTTTTTCTCGTCCGCCTCTGTTGGCTTGACGGCGGAGTTGGAAGCTTCAGGTTTCGGCCGGCTGTTCAAATCTGTCAAGGCACTGGTCGGTTTCGATATCCTCAATTGCTTGAAACTGCTGGTTGTTGTCTTGGACGGCAAAAATGGTCGCGACTGCAATTTGTTCTCTTTTCCCTTCAACATTTCTTTGGCGATGTTCCTAAGCAATTTAATGTTGAGTTAATCAACTTTTGAAATAATTTCTTGTTAAATATTGAGATAATTCGTGGTTAGATTTTTGAAGGACGAATGAATGACGAAAGTGTAAATCCTAATGGACGCTTTAAAGCTGACGCGGCTGTTGGAAATGTTCGGAAGTTTTCGAATTTTTAATTTTACTTTGGTTGGAAAATTGAAAGTTCTATGAGTAAAAAGGTGACATACTAGCTCTGGAAGAATTGCAGATGGACGCGTGGAAATCTTCGGCGTCTGTTGTGTTCGTTTCAACGGTTTTGGTCGATGATTCTCGCACTGATGATAAGGTCACTTGTATCGCAACGATCCCCCGATCGCGTATTTTCTTCTTGTTTTCTTTTCGTTCTGTTAATCTTTTATTCAATAGTTTACATTGAATAAACGAGCTTCGATGTTTTATAGATGCATACTCCCGAATGCGGATTCAAAAAATAACGAATATTCAAATGTAGCTGTCGGCTGGGATCCCGCGTATTAGGAAGTAAGCGAGAAAGGAACGCGAGTGTGCAGATCGCTGAAATGACATTGTGGCGCCATCAGGCGGTGGTGAACTCCAATAAGTACCGAACGAGCCCGCACGGACTCCGGTGGATTAGTCAGGTCTCTATAATACCGACGTCAACACCAACATGGCGTTCGTATCGTTTATACGACCGGACAAACAATTTCTCATCAAGTCTAATGAACCGATAAATTGACACATTGAAATTAACTCGGTTTTAAAACTCGCAGAAAAAAAAATGGATCTTACAGCATTGCGAAACGTAAAGAATTTCTGTCGAATTTTTACGTGAAAAAACATAACCTCAAAGTATATTTTGTAGTAATGTTGTTCAAGTTGAATACACTTTGCAGTTTCAAGACTTCCTGTTGCTGTACAATCAGATATCGGAAACGTGCTTTCGACGATGTGCCAACAGCACTATAAATCGAGAATTATCGAAAGAAGAGGTAAAAATCACGGACTTTCGTTTCTTTCGACTATCGTCGCGACGCTTTTCCGGCAGTCATCGATTTTGCTTTGATTTCAGGAAGCGTGTGTAGAAAATTGTGTAGGAAAATACGTGAACGCGAATCATCGAATAATGGGCGTTTATATGGAAGTTCAATCGGCGTTAGTTAATAAAAGAATACAAGAGTACAACGCGTCGCAAGCTGCGGCTCAAGAGCAAGTGGTTGAACATTAGCTTCGTTGTGTTTCGTCATTTGTAATGGTTAATCATTAAATATTTACCGTCACGTTTTATTAAATTTATTAAATCCACTACACGTTTTTTTTTTAATCGATTCCTTAATTATTTCTCCGATCGACTACACCCCCAATTGTGACCGATGGCGCATATAGGTTATGTTCCGTCTCTTTTCGAGGCCAGTACGTCACAGTCGCTGTAAAGCGGATCAGCTGTTGGGCTACCAAGCCGGCGTTCTTTCGTCCAAACTTGAATTACACTCGTGTAGAGTCATGGAAAGTTTAAAAATTTCGGAAAATCAGGAAGATACTTCCACAATGGATAAAACGGATACAAGAAACGTATCGGAAATATTTGACAGCGGACTTTCGCTGTTCACGAAGATTTTGGAAACGGACGAGCCTACGAACAGTTTTAAGGTTCAGGTGCGACGTATCTTCAGCTACAATAAATGGCGTTTCTTAATCCAGTTATTCTTGTTGCGAATCCTAACCTAAAAATTCAAACTAACCTCTAAAACATCCGTTGGTATAGTTATCGATACTATCGAGGTTTAGGATTTTTATACTATTGAATTTCTCGTATTCGTAACCGCAGTCGGAAGTCAAGCGTGCAATGAGCTTGTTGGAAGACGCTACGAGGTTGGTGTCAGCCGCGGACATTTTCAGCACTAACGAGAGTTTGGAAGAAGTCGCAACTGAGAATCTGAAGTATTTCATGCTTCCCGTCATGTTGGGTACGCTCGTGACCAAAATGTGCAACGTCGATGATCGGGTGCATTTGGTCGACGTAGCTCGCGCGTATTTCACTGATTTCCTTCGGAGAGTCAAAGTCTACGGGATCACAGATTACGAAGTACCCGATTGCGAAGCTGTCGACCCAGTTTCTTCGGAAGGTCCGACGTCCAACACCGAAATGATCAGAAAAATGGCGAGTACGCGTAATAGACCCAACGATGATTTCTTTTTTAGCCGACAACAACAAGCTGATAGCTGTTCCAAACAAACTCAAATAAACCCAAACAAACCCAAACTGTTGCACGATTCCAGGTCAACAGCCGTGAAAGCAAACTGGAGCGTTATCGTCAGCGCAAAGAATTGGAATCGCGTTTTTCCGTATTGAAGGAAAGCAAGGACGATCCTAATATAGACGACGAAACGAAAAGGGATTATTTCGTCACTTGGATCAAGTGTTACGTCAACGCGGCTATAGACGAATTGGACGCTTTGAAATCCGAGAAGGAAGTACTGGAGTACATGAAGAACTTGCCGCCGGATGAGAATCGCGGCGGCAAAAGTATTCACAAATCTAAAGCACCGGTGGCGAAACTCAAGCCGATTATCATAACTCGCGACGCGGTCCAAAAAACAGTTTTCGGAGCTGGTTATCCGAGTCTTCCCGTACTCACGGTCCAAGAGTTTTACGAGCAAAGAGTCAAAGACGGCGAGTGAGTGGAAATATAAAAACGAAAACTTAGCGATGTTTGATGAAAAGAGCAAGTTTGACAGTGAATTGTTTTTTTTTTTGTTTTTTAGCTGGCCCGGCCCATCAACACACGCTCACGGTAACACTGATAATGCGTTACCGAGATTGGCGAACGAAACTTCGGAATATCCGGAAGAAGATCTCGAAGCGATCGACACTGAAAATCAGATAGAACGCGACGATCCCGAGTATTTGGCCCGGAAGAAAGCGATGGACGAATACAAGGATACGCATCGACGCGGATGGGGAAATCGAGCGAACAGAAGCTGAATTTTAACGCAACAGCTATTTACAAGCTTCCGATTATACGTATTGGTATAGTTATCCGATAAGAAAAAAAGTAAGTAGGATCATTTCGCGGATGTGCAACGAATTTTTTTTAATCAAAACGAAAGATTGGATTCTGATATCAAATTACGCTTCATCTTCGTTTCGTACAAACAAAAATAATTGCTCATTGTTGAATTGTATTCAACGAAATGTTTCGTTGCGAATTTTCGACATAAGCATCGCATTTAAATAAATATTTAAAACGGACGCCAGAATTATTTCTGATCTATTTATTCATTTTAATCGTCGTACAGGGTACAAAAAAGTCTAAATTTTGTACGAAAAGAAACAATATTTGTTTTATTATGCATATTCTTTTATAAAAGTACAGTAATCGGATATAAAATATTTCTGTATTTTTCAACTCTTCTTTTTCCTCGTAATCTCGTTATCCTTAACCCACCTAGCTTACATCGGTATCTGAAGACCGTAGAGCCATAAATTCATTTTTATAATTGTTATTTTTTGGAATTACATCGGGCGCACTAGATAATTATTTTCAAGGACGATATTTTCAATCCTTCGACGAGTCTTTTGCCGATGCGATCTGATACGTCCATCATTAAGTATAATAATCCATGTATCCCTAAATTAAGTCAACGTTTAAACTATCGGCATTAACGTTATTGACTCTCTTAATAATATCTACAAATCTGATATGTCTCGATGGAAGAACAAAAGCAATAATGTGCGTTCAATTATCCAAAGTCGATTTGCCTTGGAAGCTTGAAGAATTCTGAAATTACGAATTCTCGTAAAACGACTATCTTTTTCCAGAACTTGAAGAATCTCTCTTCAAATGGAATTTGACAACATTTCTAGGGAATGAAAAGTAGTAGAATTACCATTTCATAATTCGATACATCGAAGATATCGATTTCACATTACACGAGGGTGAAAAATTCAATCAGCGGCGAACCTAACAATTTTGTTTAAATCTCCCCTTGGAATTCGTGTTAAAAAAAGGAAATTTTTTCACACCGTTAGAGCTCGGGAGCTACGCTGATTTGTTTCGCCGGTCCAATTGGACGAAACGTGTACACGATTCTCATCACACGAAATATCACTTCTCCACCGTGGGAATTTCTTATTGCACATTTGTCCGGATAAAAGAACGTGGGAAGATCCGTTTCGAGGGAAGATTCGTATTGTCGATAAAAATAGGCGAAACCAAACAAGCGTCGATTTCACAAACGTTTCTTCGTTGATTCGTTATCGATAAATGTTTCAGCACGATCTTTATCTTACAGTTATCACAGCGATCCTGATATGGACGAGAAGTGCAGCGAGTTCAAGATCTTCGCTGTAATTGTTTTTCAGCGTGACACTCCTGTATCCGGTTCTTAAGCAGCGCACCTAAAAATCAAATTTAATCAAGAATTAAATTTTCACGAGAAAAAAAAACGGATGCTGAAAAAGAAAATAAAAAGACGAGATTTGAATGAGAAATTATTTTCGAATAGAATAAACTTACGGGATAAGTGGCTTGACCGATAAAATTATTGTCACCGAAAACATCTTCGTCCTGTACGACGAATCGAAGTAGCGCGAAATCCGGATTTGCAATTTCGAATTCGCAAGATTCGTCCCATATAGGATTGAACCCATTGTCAGCTGAAAAAAAAGGTTGAAGGCGTTTTGTTTGATAAGTCGATTTAAGTCGTTTGGGTTTATCGCTGCGAAGCTTTCACTCACTTATCTTTTTGGTGGTGAGTTTGGTTCCGCTGTCGAAATCCGCACCGACAACTTCAACCTCGACGAAAGGGCTGGCGGTTCCCCTTCCGGGTTTACTGAGATGCCTCGCACCAATTATTCTCAAGCTTATAACGAGGGGTTTAACATCGTCAAGACAGCATCTGTCGTATGGGCTAAAATCGTCACGGAACATGAAATCCGGTTTTAAAACGTAACCGCAGTTACCGTTTTGACGAAACTTAGCCTGATTCAGTTGCATCGGTTTGTCACCGGTTTGATAATTCAGAGCTACCATTTGACATCCGGAATTCCACATTGGAACCGGATTGTAATTCGACGAGTCGATTCTCTGACCTTTCGGGTAAACCCTGCTGAATTGTACCTGAAATTGTGAAAAAAAACGTCGATATTATCAGACCGAGTGACGTTGATTTGACGAATACTCCAAGATCTACGTACTCGATGATACTTGAGGAAAAATGCATTTTCCTGCTGGCATATGAGTTTCTCGGCTTTGGTTTCCGGAAAACTGCTCATTTCTTGAAACACGAAACCTCGGGATTTCATTTTTTCCGTGTTGAACGCAACCGATCGACAATAGACTATCAGATTTGACATTTCTTTGGCTATCCGCCAAGCCCTTTCGATTTCTTTGTGTTGATTTTCCTGAATTACAAAAAAATCTGACTTGCATTTCTCCATTTCGAAGTATTTTGTAAAATGGGTGAAAAAAAGAGTTACCCGAACGCTGGCATTTTGCGCGGTCTCCTTGATTTTGCACATCCATTCCAAAGCTATATCTTTGGAGGACGTGGCAGCTTCGAAAACCGAGCACATACTGGGATTTTGTATCCTCAAAATCCAATTCAATCCAGGTTTATCACCGACCGACAATTCCACCACAGCGCCCATTATGTCTAACGATCCCTTTTGCAGGTTTCCCAGCATCAGCGAATCCGATGACTGAAAGAAGACAAATAGATCTTGCTTAGAAGTTAGGATTCTATTTGACAATTTTTGGGACTCGATTTTGAAACGAAAGCTTACATCGGTTTGATTTTCTTGGTAATCGATTTCTTCAACGTAATTGGCAGGGAACCAATGCTGCTTTTTGCCACCGTAATCGCCTCGCCACCATCCACCGTCTTGACGATTCACGTTCGTTATGATAGCGTGCTTCACCAGAGTTAGCTCGTCTTCCTTCCGCGCTTTGTAATCGTAAATAGCTTTAACGGTGACCTTGAATTAAAAATTGAAGGTTAGAAAGGCAATCGAAGGTTTCGATGATGATGAAAAGAGTGTCGGATGAATAGAAGGCTCCGAGGTACCTTGGAAGCGAAACCCGTAGGATCCATGTAGCCTGGAATTCCATAAACACTACCGTCGCCTTCTTCCTGTAAAAACATAACCTATATTGCCATTATCAACTCTTCGTCTTATCGGTAGGTGGAAAAAAAAGACCAGTTCGCTGACCAAACCCATTCTTCGGACAACTTCTTGATTGACCGGATGACAAAGCTTGATTTTTTTGTACAGAGGATGACGCTCGTAGTAGCTGACCAGTTCGACCAAACTCTCAAATTGATCGGTTCCTATGATGTACAAACGACCCTCCAATTTGATGCTGCAGTGTTTAATCTCTTTTTCTGCCCTGCGAATTCGCCGGAAATGGTTGCAACGATGACGCTCGGGGAAACGAGAGGTTTTTTGGGATATTTGAGAATACTAACCTAAATGATATCACATATGAATTGGGCTCCTTTTCGCTAGGTCTGACTAGAAAAGCACCGTCGTAAGGAACACGTTTCAACATTTCCTCGGCCAATGTTCTCGTACATTCGGAATGCCACCATTCCTTCTCTTCGTGCTTGCTCGGCTGAGGCACCGGTTCTTGCAGCGTTATCAAAAATTCCTGAAAAATTGATTATTCGTTGAACGAAACAAACATGAGATTAGACTTTGTTTGGGTTTGTATGAATTGGATGATGTTGTTGTTCGTTGTATCAATTTCGATATTTTTACCTGACTTCGAAGTGGATGATGACGATAATGCGTAATGAGGCTATACAAGCTGTCGAAGCAGTTCGTGTCGATGAGATAAAACTGCGTTTGGCCCATTTCCTGTTTCAACTTGATACGACAGTGATTGACTTTTCCCTTTCGCCAAAATGACAAACAATAATCACCGACGAAAGTTACGCACTGACGGACGAGGAATGTTCCGTCGCCGAGATGGGAATATCGACGCAACAATTCTTCTGCCTCTTGTCGACCTCTGCCGAGCTTACCGTGGAACCACTTTTCGCCAAAGTGTAACTCGTCGTTGGGTACCCCCTGAAAATTGTATCCACTTGTATGGTGTTTTTCTATGCCTGAGCAGAGTACAAGTTAGATCGCTCGCTGAAGGCATGTAGGGCGTCGATTGTCAAAATTTCCCATCGGTCCAGCCATTTTTGAAAAAAGTTCGAAAAATTAAAAAAAAGAAAAACCTCCGAAGGACGATGAATCGTTCCGTCCTCGTCATCATCGTGTTCCGTGTCGGTGCTCCTCGAAACGATATCGGTATAAAAGAGTTTCCTCTCATTGAGAACGAAATAATGAGGATTCCATTCTCTCTCGACCGGATCTTCAAGAAAGAGTATTCCGTTTTTGACTGTGTTGCGAATATCCATTTCTTGTTTGCTATCGTTGGTGGGAACGACGAATGTACTCTCGTCCACGCCTTCCGGGAGTTTTTTATGCTTCAACAATATTCTACGTCGCAACGCGTAGGGTGAAGGCAAGCAAGTCTCGTTTTTGTCGATCGGTTGGACGAGCAAAGCTTCACCGAATACATCCTGCATCGCCGCAGCCATTTTTCTTTGCTGGGGCAACGTGCAATTGTCTTCGATCGACAGAATCACTGGGTATCTGCGCAATTGGAAATACTTGTTTGCAGTTTGCGAAGCGTTTCATCGTGGAAAGAAATATTTCTTCTTTACGGAAAATACATTTGTTCTTGGAACGTCAACTTACTCGGAAGTGGCGAAAGCGTGTTCCTTGATCGTTTTTATAACGTCCGAAAATTTGATCTTTGTCGTCAAGGTGTGTCCGTGGAATATGCAAGGCATTCCATCCGGGCCGTCCCAACAATCCAATTCTATACATCGACAACCGGATCTAAGCGCCCTGACGTAAGCTTGACAACTGCTCTCGCTACTTATCTGATCGCCCATCAAATACCTGCGAACATTTCATCACCCGGAGCCAAACATAACTCACGATAAAATTTTCAATTATGAATATTGAGTACGCAAGACTTTAATCGTTGACGAAGAAACTCACGTATTGTGCGAGGAAGCTATCCAATAATGCGCCAAAGGTCTTTTCATGTCTTGGGATACTTGATCGTACGTCGGATCCCAAATGTCGTTTTGTTTCGAGAACAAAAAATCGACGAACTCGGATATCGTGAAATACGGATCTTTGACGTCTCGTTGAGGATCTTGAAGATATTCGCGTATGAAACGCGATATTTTCGATGAATCGTTTCCCGTCACTTCGTTTTGCTCGTTGATCAGGAAATTTTGGAATTCGTGCAATTCGAAGCCTTGAGCATCACCGGAATAACTCAAGAGGATATTCTGATCCGTGAATGGCTGAGGAAACGAAAAATACGTTGTATACGTGTTCAATCGACGATCAATATTTCTTCTGAACATTTACCGTGTAATCGGACATTAGCTTGTTGTAAAGGATCACAAAGTCATCGAATCCCAATTCCATCCTATTGCGCGTGTCAACTTCTTGAAAAAGTTCTCTCAACTTGTTCGTGGAAACTTTGCAGTTGACTTTGGGCAAAAACGTTTTCACGTCTTTCAATGTTACGCTGAAAAAAAATTGTACAAAGTCAGATTCCCAACTCTGTGAGTTCAGTTTCGAGAATTTCTTTGGTTTCATCAAAAATGTTCTCACGTTTCTCTGGAACTTTCCATTGCGTAAAATTCTTTGCGCAGCCATCTTTCGACTAGCAACGAGTATGGAGCGTCTATCGTATCTTGAACTAAATGCCGCAAGCCTTTTACCCACAATTCGCATTCTTTTTCGCTAAGCGCTGAAAATAAATGTGAGCGGTGAAGAATTTCGTTGTCGTTGCGTTTGAATATCAAACGAAGCTTGTTTTACCGGATATCGATAAAGTTTTCAGGCGAAACTCCGATCCGTAATAAACGACGAAGCATCGTAAATTTTCTATCCTCTTTGCATCCTCGGGCCACTTTTCAAAGTCTTTCGAACTCTTGCCGACTCGGATCTCTTTGACTTCGCGTATTTCGACTGAAAATACGATTTGTTTACATTTATCATCATAGCTTATCATCTCGTTATCGCTATATGTTCGGGTTTTACTAAAACTGACCGGAACCGTCGAAGGGTCTGGTACTAGCGGTTCGGGACCAAACAATTTGTCTCGTCTCGCGTCGTATCAGCAATGTCTTCTTCTCCGGTCGCCGTCGTTGGAAAAATTTAGTTACGACGGTTCCTCGCTCCAGCTGGCTAATTATCTGCTCCATTTCTGGTATTATCCCGTCCATGTTTCTTGCCGCTAAGAATCGTAGGAGCGAATTCTGTTTCTAGTCTCGATAGACTCTGATCTCCAAATTGTTCTACATTAATCCAAATGTAAATGAACGAATCTGTTGTCCTGAATTTTCGTCGGGTTCTACGACAAATCGTTACGAATAGCATCGGTCAAAATTCTAATACATAGAATATCAGGAATTCAAAGAGATATTTTTATCGTTACGCAAAATATGCATTTGTACGTACACGACGTTCGGCGTAGACCATTTTCAAATGGGTTAGTGAATTTTTCATATCGTCGTTACTTCTTCTACGAGAATGATAAAAAATCTGTTTTCATGCCCCAAAGATTATCATATCGTGTACCTCGGTTTCCGGAGTGCTCCGTATCTCATTCTTGGTTTTCGTTCGGCTGAAAATTACAGTTACGCCCCATGTAAATATCGCGAAATATTTTAAGGTGTAATACATATTCATCAGGGTGCGTTTGTTTGGGTTTGTTTGGGTTTGTTTCTCGGCTAGAAAAGCATTTCAAAACATGAATTATCTATATTAGAAACGTAACCAGAATATACATCAATGGATAAATTCGTAACTATTTTCATTTACGATTTTATCAATGATCGTGAAGTGCCATCTGTTCCCTTGTTTGCACAGGTGAATAGCGTATTCCCGTTCTATTTCAAGGAACGTTCGATCTGCGTAGCAGGATGGTGCTCGGTGATTGGCAGACTCGGAACGATACCCCGATCTAATTGGAAAAGAAGAAAAAAAATATTCCTGACTCCCGATAAAACGAGTACTTTTTTGCTGCGGATGGTGGAAGAATTTTATCAGCGGCAGAATACATCTACGTTAAACGTAAATCGATTTTGTTTACCTTGCGGTATTGAATGAAAATACTTGATAATAGCAAAAATTGTAAAGCATTATAAGAACCGAATGATTTCGGAAAGTATCAAATTTCGATACTTTTTTACGAAGAAAATAAAAAAAATAGCGTAGATTTCGCAAAGCTCGATTTTTCTTGTAAGTTAAGCGCTGGTTTCGGTTTGCACGGTTTGTTAGGTTATCGTTTCACGAAGACATTGAGTCGAGCAAGTAACGAATTTTCATTTAATTATCGAACGATTAATTGGCGAAGGATGAACTCACCGGAACAGGAAAAGAAGGAGATGCACGATTGTTCGAAGATAATGATAACAATAACGACACAAATCACAGCTGATAACGCGACGCACTAGAATTTTTAAAAAGTGCAAAATTTTCTATCCGCTGGTAATTAATTCGAATCGCTCGGTTGAGGGAAATTTGACATGTTTGAGAAAATCGTGAACTCGCGTGTCACGTATTAATCGGATGTGTCCGTTCGAACGGACCGGATTGCAGCATTGTCGTGTGATGGAAAAAAAAAAGAAGAAAATTCCAATGGAGGAAGGGTCTATTTTCCTACGGCTTTGCTCTTTTTGACCGACCACGGGTAACACACGGAAAGATTCCCTTTTGAGCTAGCAAATCAGATTAACGGACGAGTGACATCTCCCGCTCATTTCTCACAAGTCGACTAGCGCCACGAGCGGCAGAACGCGGAACTAAAAAACTTGGACATTTTTCGTAGCAAATGTAGCGAGTCGTGTCGTCCTCCTCCATCGTAAAGCATCGAGTGAGCAGCCCCTCCGTCCGATTGTACTTGATGTCTCCGTCGTGCGGTGTTTAATTCGATTCGTACAGCTGAATCTTTGATTTTTTTTCCTCGAACATTCTGTCGCGCGACGGAACGCGATTACTACACATTACGAAACAAAGTGCTCAATTACATGGAATGTTTCAACGTCCAAAGGATAAGGATATGAGTACAACGCTTATCGATCGCGTATATCCACAGTATCCCTTGCAATATATAGGCACTGTATAGTTGAAAGATCAGTTTGACGTTTCCACCATCGAAAAGGTAGAGAATTTTTTTTCGATTGATTTTCTCGTTATTTCCTAGCTTTTCGTTAACTCGGCTATTCATTTTTCCCTCGATGACGAATATCCGCTCGATCTTTTACTCTCGAAATTTCAGGGAATGAAGATATGATAGAATTCTTTATCGTGAATCCTGACAATCGTTCGACTCGTTTTCCGAAGCAGAAGAATTAACAGTGAGTTTTTTCAAAAAGTATGTTTTTTTTTTATTAAAAATCGTGTTTTAATAATTTTTATTTAAATTTATTTATTTATTTAAATTTTTTATTAAAAATCTGCTTTTCAACGTTGTTTCCAAAAATATCTTCCGTATTGACATCCACCCGTCATGTTCAGACTTGGCGAGCGTTCAAACAGACATGGAGCGAAGTATCCACGAAATGTTGAAACATTCGCCACCTCTGAACGAGAGCGAGAACGCGGTGCATACCGGGACTCCGCCGCCGCACGAACCGACCAATTACAACGGCGCTGGCGACAACCAGCCTAAAGCAATGACGATGCATCTCGATCTCAGTTCCCCGTCGAGTCCAGTTTGTACGGTCTCTCTTCGTCCGTATTCCACAATTACGATTATTCTGATTACGGCCACGATCGTCGCTAGACACGAATTAATCGCGGGCTTTCTTCGTTTCTTCTTTTCTTTTTTGCCGGCGGATGCTGTACAGCCGGCGTTTTTACGCCGAATACTCCTTTGCAAAACGGGGACACCCAGACTCTGCGATCGACTCAGAGTAAAATAGAAAGCTTGAAAAACTGGAGTATTTCGACTTACAAGTGTACCAAACAGCTGATGTACGAAAAACTTGGCAAATCATCGCGAACCGTTGATTCTGGTAATTATTTTTCGTTTCGTTGAACGAATTGATTTTTACTTGCGGAGTGATAAAATGATTAATGGATTTCAGAGTTGGAGACGCAGATTGAATTGTTGCGCGACACTCAGAGAAAGTACTGCAATATCTTGCGACTTTCGAGAGCGTTGACTTCCCACTTTTATCACGTCGTTCAAACGCAACACGCCTTGGGCGAGGCATTTTCCGATCTGGCCCAAAAGTCCCCCGAGCTACGAGAGGAATTTTTGTACAACTCGGAGACCCAAAGGAATCTTACGAAAAATGGTGAAACTCTACTGGGAGCGCTTAACTTTTTCGTTTCATCGGTTAATACGCTCTGCAACAAAACCATCGAAGACACGCTGTTGACCGTTCGGCAATACGAAACGGCGAGGTTAACTGACATTTTTGCGAATTTGCTAAAATCGTCATACATCGAATACGAATGGGAAATTGAATTCGCGTTTTTTTGGTGGAAATTAGGATAGAGTACGACGCCTACAGGACTGATCTCGAACTATTGGCTCAGGATGCCAAAAACGATGGAAGCAACGCTCTCCGACTCGCGGAAGCTCAAAACAACTACGACCAACACAAACATCATTTCGAAAAGCTACGTTCGGATGTTTCTATAAAGTTGAAGTTTCTGGACGAGAATAGAGTGAGTTAAAGTTTTTGCAAGTGTTTTTTTTCCATGAACTTCGATTTCACTGATCAACTATACGTTTTTTACGATCAACAGGTAAAAGTGATGCACAAACAATTATTGCTTTTTCACAACGCCGTATCGGCGTACTTTTCCGGGAATCATACAGCGCTCGAGGCGACTCTGAAGCAATTCAACATAAAAGTCAAGTCGCCAAATTCGACGTTACCGTCTTGGCTCGAACAGTAGAAACCATTGTTCCACGCGCCAAAATCACGCCAGACATTCTACTCGTATTAATTACCGGGTTCAATTGTAACATTAATCGATTATTCATTCGCGTAGCGTAATAACTTGAATTATTTCGTAATTGCCTCATACCGTAACTTATTCTCTAACGACGAAATGGGAGGATCTGTGAAAAAGAAGAAACATACCCATATCAAATTTCGTTGCGTTCCCCTATTTATTTCGTGATTTTATGTAAGCTTTTCCTGAACAGAAAAAAAAATCTATACGGATCGGAGAGTAGATGTAATCTAAAATATACATAACGTGACGAAGCAAAAAAAAGATTTTTCTTTTTACCCTCGATTTTACGAGATTACGTTTTTAGAATTAAGGAAGAAAAAATGGTTTTTATTTTTCGGACGTCGCGATCAGTTTCTCAATTTGATCATCGAGGAAAACAAGTTTCGTTTAGAAACATCACTCCAGCTGCAAATCTTGAATCTGTAAAATAAAATTTAAGCGATTTAAAAATTCGGACGTTCGAACGTAGTTTTCGCGATGGCTGATAATACGATCGTCTATTCTGTACCTCTTGAACTTTTTGCATTTCCTGGGTAAGAAGATTATCCAATATCTCTTGGAATCTTTGACGCAACTTCAAATTCTCAATGTTCGCGATCTCGATTTCTTGCTGCTGACGACGCTGTCGCAACTCCGCGAGTTCCGCGTGAAGCGTGTCTAAACGGGTCTGCAAGCAGTCTGGAACGCGAAATATCGAAATTTATTATTAGACCCCAAAAAATTGGTGAGGATTTGACGAACGACGTGAATTACATTGTTACAAAAAATATTTTGTTTTTGAGAATTATCGCTTTAGTGACAAAATAGATTATTTTTTAAATGATTTTTTAAAGATTTAATAATATTTTTTCATTTGTATTCTCAGAATTAACACGAATTTAATTTATCTTGATTTTTTTTGTTAATATAATTCTCATAGTTTGTTATTTAAATCAATTTATTAAATTACGCAATTCAATTAAAAAATTTAGTAAATTTACTTTAAAAGCAATTTAGTTAAAATTAGCAATTAGTTAAAAATTTAGCAATTTAGTTTAAAAAACGCAATTACCTCGCGGTGCGGAAGAAGAGAGCGATTCGTTGTAGTTATCAGGGATCATGTACTCCGAGTGGAAATTCTCCAGCTTGGTGAGTTTCACCGGACTGTCATTGGTGCCCTCGATTTTGTTACCGTCATCGGTATTGCTGTTTTCAGGATGAAACATTTCTTTGCTGAATTCGGTGACGAGTTCGGTGCACGTGACGACTTCCTGGCCGGAACGCTCGGAATACCGGACTTGCATAGAATTGGAATCGGAAACTCGACTTTCGGCTGATAATCGGCTGGTGTCGTCCAACTCCATTACGTTTATGTTTGCATCTTCGTCGTCATCTTCGCTGTCGCTGACCGGTTCACCGAATATATCGTGTTCGGCTGTGCGCCGTAAGATCGAATTATAATTACTTAAACTAAAAGCGGGATTGAAATATTCATCGTTGAATACGATTTATCTTTATTTTGAGACTTACCGACGTCAACGCTTTGGGAAGCGCTGCTATGGATCATTTCTCTCTTTCCTTTGACAACTCCGGAATTCGACACTTTGTTGGGTTTGGATGTATCTTCGTCTTCGCAAATAACCTCCCATTTGACATTCACCGCGTCGTTATCCGCCCTCAGCAAACGTTTGACTTCTTTCTCTATTTCCGGCGCTTCTACGTATTTCTTCTTCAGCGTTTTTCTGAATCTTCTTCGTCTGACGTTTTTCGCCGGCGGCGTAATACCGTGAGGCCACAAAAACTTTTTGTCCACTTTGTTCGGATCTTTTTTTTTTTGGCGGACGGGTGACTCCTCGTCCGTTTGGGACTGATCGTCTTCTTCCTTGCATATGAGCATCTGACGAAAACGTACGATTGATCGGTAGAAAAAAAAAACTTTTTTAATCGGCCTATTAAAATTGGGCTTAGAGGTTAATACCTGGCAAATATCAGCAGTCTTGTAAAAGGATTTGTTATCGATGGTTTTGAGAGATTCCACGACCGTTGGAAGATCTACCAGCTGAAACGGCAAAGTCGTCTTTTGGAGTATTTTGAATAAACAATAAAGGTGAAACGGTGGAAGGCTGCGAACTTGCCTTGGAATGGAGGAGCCAATGATCGAATCTAACTTCTCCGTAACGCATGTCATTTTCGAATTTGATAGCCAACCGGTCTTTCAGAGGCATGCCGGAACTCAGAAGTTCGCGCAATATTCTAGCTGGTTCCTGTAAAACCAAAAGAGGCACTTGCATTGTTGACTCGACAGTATTCGGATATACGGTCAATTGAGGTTATGATCGATGTTGACAGTTTCGATTTTACCTGTGGCAAACGCATGATAAATTGACTTTCAAGCTCGACCTGAGGTTCCGTCTTTGGCTTTACGTCCGGAGGTCCGTGTCTGTGCATTTTTTTTTCGATTTTCAGTCTTTTATTAGCTGCACTTGAATATCGATGATTTTCCTATGTTTTCCGTTGTTGTGACAGTTTCATCGGTTTTTCTAGGTTAAGTTCAAAGCAATACTTGTCGCGCGATTGGAATGCGTCTTAAGGTTTTCACACAGAACAACTAGCGCCATCTGCGGGTAAGAAACGGAATTAAAAAGTACGGACCAAAGGCTATTGAATGATAACGAATGATAGGAGTGCGGTATGTCAGCCCCCTAGTTTGTATCGATACTCGCTGTCGCGTTTAAACAATAACGTTTATTATTAATTACTCTTCGAAAATGCAATTCTTTCAGTTCGCGAAAACCGCGAACTTTCGTTATTTTTGTCATGGTCAAATAGAAGTTATATTGAGGCATCAAAAGTGTTCAGAATTTTTAAGAGTACAAAGAGGAAACAGTACGAAACATAACCTTATGTACAAGCACCCAAAACCGTACAAATCGCGCACGAAGAATGCAATCGGTGCATACGGTTACTTTTTACTGGCAAGCATATATATATATATATATATATACTCATAAATAAACCTCCTTCATTATGTATTATACATTTCCTTTTAATACGAAAACATTTTCAGGGTATGCCTGTAACCGCATTTCTTCTCGGCACATGGCAAATACAGAGGCACAAGTGGAAGCTCGACTTGTTGAAAAATTTGAGCGAAAAAACAACGTCACCGCCGGTTTCTTTGCCAGACGAGTAATTCATTATCCGATCCATAAAAAATATGACAAAAAAACACTATAGCTTCGATCACGATTTTGCACAAAAGGATTTAACCATTGAAGATATTTCTTCCCTAAATTAAAACCGTTCAATTCTGGCGTAGTTTGACCGAATTGGAGTCCATGGAGTTTCGTCCGGTAAAAGTTCGAGGGCGTTTCCTGCACGACAGAGAATTCACGATCGGTCCTAAAAGTTTGATAATAAACGGAGCCGGAGTATCAGAGGGCGCCGGTGGCGTCCTAACCCCCGGTACGGCAAATACGGGACTTTGCGTAGTGACGCCTTTCGAGGTCGAGGGACGCAAGTACGGCTAATGTATATAAGTTACGACGATCACGGATTCTATCAACCGAAATACTTAGAGAAACGGATACGAATTTGTTGCGCGTCTTAGTTTAACGATATTGGTAAATCGTGGCTGGGTGCCGTATCGATACAAGAAGAATCCGGTCGAGGCGAAAACTCGTACAGACGAAATAGTGGAACTGACGGGTATCGTGAGGCTCACCGAAAGAAGGCCGACTTTCACGCCAAAAAACTCGCCGAAAGCTGGAAGCTGGCTTTACAGGTTAGATTCCAGCGAAGCTTTTTTTTTGTTTTGTCCGAATCGGTATTTACGTCTACTAAATTTGATGATCCGATCAAAGCCGCTTGGGAAAGGAATCGCTTGACTATACACCGTAAGGCTCTTTCGATCAAGCAGATTATTTCTTCAGACTTTTAATTATTCTTCGGGCATTTTCGTACGAAAATTTAATCATTTTTCTTCCCTCGAAATTATCGTCCGCGAGCTTCGAATAAAACTTTTAACGCTGTGGAAATTCGTTCGCAGAGACTTGGAAGCTATGTCCGAGTACGCCGGTACCGCACCGATCTACATAGAACTGGTCGGCAGCGAGACTGTCCGCGGAGGTCCCATAGCTGGACAAACACGAATCACCCTCAGGAATGAACATTTAAGCTATATTTTCACTTGGTACACTCTCGCCGCTATCACCGGATGGATGTGGTATAGGCAATTCGTGAAGAAACTGCCCGTCTTCTGATTTCCAACCTATCACGTCTTTACGAATAGTTGTACATTCGCAGAGCTCGTTCTTTGTCTCTGGTTTGTTCGAAAAATATATATACGCGTAGACGTTCCTCTTCGTTGAAAAAAAAACCGTTGAATAATACAAAAAATATACTTCCGGTCAGTCGAAACGTCGATTAATTCTCTAACGGTTTTTCGAGGATTAAATGTTGCGAATATTAATCGCGACTAAACTTACGATTTTCCTCTGAAAGCCTAGATAGAATGTAAAGATTTCAATCTTTTCTTCCGAAGAAAAGGAATTCGTATTTATATTTATTACTTCGATTTAGAAGTTGAAGTATACGGAAAAAAAAATTAGTGTTCTTTACGTTTAAGGAACGACTGAAAAGCTTCACAATAAAGAATTACGAAAAAAAATCATGCTTCTTTTTTAAACGTCGATTTTACAGTTCCAAAAGCAAAAAAATAAAATTTCTTTTTTCGTACTCATTTTTTTAAACGAACGAAGAAAATTGTGGGCTAGGATTTCGAAGGATAAAAAAATGCATTGATCGACGAAATAACGATATAGATGTATTTATTACTTTCTCACAAATGACGTTATTGGTATCTTTCATCTTGGCAGACGTCAACATATACGATAAAATTTCTCTATATATATGTGTGTGTGTAAATGTATATATATCATAATTCTTCATCAATATTCGAAATAATTAAAATATATCTTGATTCTACCAATTCGGAAGCACGACGCTAGCGATATTTATAACTCGAACTTTCTTGCTGGAAAGCAAATTCGTTAAACCATTTTTTATCATGTCGCTAAATTGCACATACATTAATCATTGCTTCCATTTAATTAGAATATCATGTTTCATGCGTTTCATGCTTGTCTCTCTAAATTTGACGATAAAAAAAATACCTCTCCGGCAAGAGCTTGCGGTTAGGTAAAAAAAAAAAAGTTCGCGAAAAACATCGGATCCTGATAACGATCGTATACACGCGTAGTATAAATTCAAAAGTTTCTCAAAGCGTCAAAAAAAAAAAGTTTGCCGTAAATTCGAAACGTTGAGTTTCGAAGGATAAATTATTTACATCGAGAATTGGTCTAAATGCGATCAGCGTATACGTGACTCGTGAATTAAAAAAAAAAAATAGACGTTTGGAGTGATAGATCGATTCGTCGCGGATTTACATAGCTTCCCGTCGATAATCATAGTTTTTTTTTTTCAGTTTGGCCCACATTGAGGACGCGTCGATGATTCGATTGAAACAAAACGAGAAAAAAAAAACGTCGGGAATTTTTATTCGTCGAGGATGCAAGTGCGGACGAGTGCATTGGAGACCGCGTAGGGATCGCAATTGCTGCTCGGTCTTCGATCCTCCAAATATCCCTTTTTTTCCTGGGCAACTCCTCGAGGAATTCTTATACTGACGTTTCTATTTGCGACCCCGTAACTGAAGTCGTGAATACTGCTCGTTTCGCAATGTCCGGTCAAACGACGCTCGTTGTCCTTTCCTCCACGGGGATCGTACGCCTCGATATGACGAACGTGCTGCTTGCTCAGTTTTTCGATCGCTTTTTCGATCTCAGTTATTCCGCCTGGCGAACGCATCGATTTCGTTGAGAAATTCGCGTGCGCCCCAGCACCGTTCCACGAACCGTCGACCGGTTTCGGATCCAAGCTAACTATTACACCGTACTCTTCAGCGATCCGGTGCAATATGAAACGGGCCATCCAGAGGTCATCACCGATCTTTATACCCTCGCAGGGACCAACCTGGAAAATGCGAAAAGAATTTTCATCGAATCGTATATAATAGTAATTTGTTAACCCAAACAAACCCAAACCGATTCTCCGAAGATCGCTACCGATCTTTCATGAATCTGCACTTTAAAGTCGGATTTTAACAAACCCAAATTAGCAAAAAAAAGGAAATTCAGAAATGGAGATAAAAAGCTTGACTGACCTGGAATTCCCATTGGGAAGGCATAACTTCCGCATTGGTCCCGGAAATGTTAACTCCGGCGTACAAGCAAGCTCTGTAATGAGCTTCGACGATTTCGCGTCCGGTGACCCTATTGGCACCGACGCCGCAGTAGTAAGGTCCCTGGGGTCCGGGAAAACCATTTTTCGGCCAACCGAGTGGCCTTCCGTCAAAATCGAGGAAAGTGTATTCCTGCTCGATACCGAACCACGGCTCGTGGCTCTTGACGGCTTCCATCGCTTCGTTCGCTTTGCAACGCTGATTCGTCTTGTTCGGCTTTAAGTCGCTGTTGTAAGTGTCGCAGAGAACGAGCTTGTTGTTTCCGCGTCTGAAGGGATCGCGGTAAATCGCTACAGGATACAGAAACACGTCGCTGTTTCCACCTTCCGCTTGACCCGTTGAACTTCCGTCGAACGTCCATGTCGGCAAATCTGATAGCGAAGAAAGACAAAAAAAAAGTTGGTAAATTTTCGTTTGGTTAAAAGTGATATTTTTAAACCGGAAATGAACGATCCAAACGATCCGATTGTTTGGGTTTGTTTGGGTTCGATCCTCGTTTGGCTAAAAGTGATATTTTGAAACCGGAAATGAACGATCCGATTGTTCGGGTTTGTTTGGGTTCGATCCTCCACATCGATCGAATTATCGAAATTTGAACGACTTCCGGTTTCGAAATACCGATTAACGGAAAAGATTTTGGAAAAATTACCGTTTGGATCTTTCGGCACGAAATCCAGAGTTCTCGTTTTGGAACGAAGACCCTCGCCAGTACCATCGATCCAAATGTACTTCGCTTGGATTTTGTTATCCGGCTGTGGCAGATCCATGTACCGGGAGAGCAAACTTTTGTCCAGCGCCGCGTTCGGCGAGTCCTTTAACATCGATCGGGACATGGTGGTGCTGCAAAAATTACATCGATTTTTCGTAACCGACATTTTGGAACGTCGTAACGTTGAAAGCTCATTGATTGATCCATCGTTCGATTTTTTATCATCGAGCACATTTTCGCATCGTTGACAAATTTTGACAAATTTCATTTTTTTGTAACGTCGCGAAATAACGAGTTCCCGAGTCCGAGTATTCCACTGAAATGTCGTAGTTTCCCCAACGTGTACCGCGTTCTAATAATACGTCGAGTAAATATACGTGGACACGGACTCGAGTTGGATGAGCTACAATTTCACTAAAATTTACGTTATTTCATTATGTTTCTTGTATCGTCCGTATCAGGGATGAAAAATTCCCGCCGTAGTTTCTACATTCGTTCGATCTCTTGTTAGGTTATGTTCGACGTAAGTGGAACGTTTGCAGGCTGGAAACATCGAATCCTATAGCTGAAAAAAACCTCGAGTAAAAAGTTACCCTCAAATGGTAATATTATGAATTTGCAATTCTAAAATTTCCAAACTTTGATTAATAATATGAAAGATGACGAGGTTATGTTTTTGTAAAGTAGAAAAGCATTTTTTTGTACATCGATTTATTCAATATTTTTTTCAACGCGCCGCCATTTGTATTTTCGTAAATTGATTTTTCGTAGACCTCGAGGAAGACTTTCAAAAGCTGTTTTACATGTTCGAAATGATAATCACGTAAATGTCGGAGGCTCGAAAAACCTTGACTCGAAAAAGATCGCAAAAATATGCAAAGTTGACTTTCAACGTTGACCTTTGAGTCTCCGCTTTCGATTAATATATATATATATATGTTTTTCAATGGATTCAACTTTTTTGGACGTTAAAAAAACTTCGATTTTTTAGGTTATGTTAATATCGGAAAAAAGGAACATTGTTAGTATTTATTAATACGCAAAGAACCCGGGAAACAAAGTTCTGGCGTTCATCCCAGATTCTCTCGTATTATTCGCGATATCGTAAACTTCGTGAATTTTCTCATAGCCTTGCTGACAAAGAGAATCCTTGGCTCTGAGAATAAACGAGATAAAATTGACCTTTTCTTTGGTGGGGTGAACATATTTTTTGCAGTACGAGGATCGAAGAAAAAAGACGTTCGAAAATGATAAAACATTTTCTTATTCGTAGCTCGAGGTTCGAGATACCGTTAAAATTAGAGTTCCGATACGAGCCAGTAACGCCCTCTTATGAATTCTCGAGTGGACGATTAAAAAGTCGCGCGACGCTACATTGGAAATAATTAAAAAATTACATGGTCGGAATTGGGTTGATTGTTGAATAAGTTTGGACGTAAAGTGGAAGTTTGGATCCCGGGGAGTCAGGTCAAAGACCTTTTATTAGCTGTCCCTCTGTATCTCGATGTTGATAGAAAACGGTACGTCAGCCTTGTCGTAAACAAGATACGCGAGTGTTTTTAGCCTCGGAAACAGCTCGATTCTCTCGAGCGCCCAGTTATGATACACGATGACTTTTCGAAGATGAATCATTTTTTAAAAAAACTAAAAACATCGAACTCTTCCCATGTGAATTATACAGAACTCGATGCTCGATTTTTTTCGAGTCTTAACCGGTCACGAGAAAAATCGGTTTTAAATAAGTGAGGTTATGTCGATCCTTCTTTTTTTCGGGAGAGTAAAAATCCGCGGCGCGTTGAACTTTGACCGAAAGAGAAGAGATAATATCGAAGCGAGCGACGTCATGAGTCAGACAGAAGCGAGACAGTTGTCTCGAGTGTACGATCGTTATCTCGATTTCACGATCGTCTAGAAATTGTCGAAAGTCTCCGAGGGAAAATCATCCCGATGGAAATCTGTCTCGGACTTTCTTTTCAAGGATCGGCCATGTTTGTTCGATGTATCGAAATCGAGTTTTCGATATATTGTGGGATAATCGATTGTACGTGATCGATTAATCGATCCTTCTGTTTTTATACGTATAAAGACAAAAAAAACGTATTTCCGTTTTTGGAAATTATTATTGAAAGGAAAAACGTTCCAAAAAAACTTTATTCAAAAATCGATCACATTTCGTAAATATTCCGTCACTTATTCGTTCCGTTTGGTCTTCTTTTCGTGAATCTTTAAAACGCGGAAAAAAGTCGCCATTTTGAAACACGAGATCGGGCAAAGCACGTAGTTGGCGCTGCGGTAGGAAAGTTTCGAGGAGAAACGCGATGAAAGTTGGCAAAACGTATTTGGCGGGAAACGGTGAGGAGCCACCATACGGGATGTTCCTCTTGAAAGTCTCCTCTTGTGTTGCGCGGCGCAGTGATCGATACGACCTATTTTCGCCCGAGGAAACTCGCAGTATCATTATTTTCCGTGCTCTTTCGCTGATTATCGAGGGGAATCGTATGCACCGATGCATAGCGATTTAACGCGAGATATCAAATCGATGAATCGTCACGACTCGAAAAAAAAAAAAACGCTTTGACTGAACGTTGATAAATGTTCCGAAGCTTCGACCGTTTCGATGGACAAGGAGAATCCATTTTCGGATTGGATCGTTCCATTTTCTCCGATTTCACTAGTCTCCGAAAATTGTCAAATAATGCTAATTAAAATTGAATAATTAAAAAAAGACTAAAATTCGAGTAATTAATAAACAATAATTATTTATAATCAATATTTTTATAGCAATAACAATACATCCGCCATTACTCGCATTTGAGAAAGGAATTCGTGCGTTACTATTGAAATAAAACATAAAGTGCAATTGTGCGAAGAAAAAAAATAAAGAACGAGAAAAGATCATACAAAGGACGTATTCATGAGGGCCGTGGAGTCCAAAGGTGAACCGCCGCGTAAACATCGGACACGCGGTGGCGAATGGCATTAAACATGCAATGATTGACCGTTGAAGCTCCCGGCCGAGGCTGTGAAAGCCAATCGAACGGTGGGTCTCAGCGACCCTCGAATTCGTTGATTTCGGACTGTCGAACGGCATACCACGTTTCTTCTCCATATTCATTACCCGGAGAGTGTTCGGAGATCGTAAAGTCGAAGAATGTCAGCGATCGAAACTGCCATTCTCAAATCTCGGAAATATTCGCGATTTACATGATTTTTCGAATTCAAAAATTCTCAATTTTTATTTTTCCATTTATTTACTAAAAAAATTTTTTTGATGATTTTTATGCATTATTTATTATCATTATTGTTGTTGTTATTATTGTCGAAGATTTTCTCAGCTTTTATGAATTTTTTCCAAAATTCGAAAAATTCTTTGAAAAAAAATATGGCCGACGATCGTGAGAGAAAAAATGAAAACAACGGTATCGGAGAAGTAAACAAACCTGATACATCTGCCAAGCACGAGCCATTGCGGGCGTCGTCTGATCGAGCGTTGAAAGACTCCTGTCTCGCACACTTTTACGAAAATTCTGCAGCTCATATTTGGCTTCGGATATTATATATTTGGCGTCGGAGATTGCGCTTTGTCTAAAGTCACGGAAGAAGCGTTCTAGGTCCACGCTTGACGTGCCCTCTACCGAACTACGGATTCCGATTTTATGCGCGCTTTTCCGTCGAGGAACGCGTGAGCGCGCGCGCACTCAGCGAGAAAAAAATCGTCACGTATTTACGTTTTTTTCATTCGAATCATTCGCCACGCCCGATCGGATCGAAATAATGCAAAGATTGCTCGTTTCTCTATTGAAATTTTATTCGCGTTTTATAAAAATATTTTTGTGTATGTGTGGTTGGGTGTGGATTTATGGGCTTGAAAAACGAGGGGTTCGGACCAATCCTTCGTACTAACGGGAGAGCTACGAAATCTCGCTTTTATATACTTCCCCTACTCCTTGCAAGATCGCGCTCTCTACCGCTTTTCCCTGCGTCGCGTTCATCGCACGAAATTTTCGTGTGAAACTTTTTTACTCGACGATTATGAATAAAAAATAAAAAAAAATTAATAATCGCTAAACGATTATTTACTTTTCGTACGCTGACGCCAGCGCCCGGAAAGAGAGGTTATAAGAATCAAAAGAATAGACTTTTACTAATATTTGTAATCGATCGAATCATCGTTGAAAAACGAAAACAAAAAAAATGTCTAATAAATCTAGCTTTTACCAGGGGATCGTCAACGAGTGAAATAAAGTGTATCGACCGTCGATAAAATACAGAAATCTGCCTTTGCTCCATTTCTAATAGATTTTGAGGTTATGATCGCTGGAAAAGTGATTTGTAAACATTTATCAAGCGTCTTCCGTAATCCTGACGAACATAACCTCAAACTCAACTTAATCGAGACAAAAAAAAATATCCACAAAGTCAAAACTCAAAATTTCAAACCGAATCTTCCTATCCGTCTATTATTCTCGTCAGGCTTGTTTTGACGATCGCGAGTTCTTTGCCGTTCGAACGTTCGAGCTAGAAAAACGGTATCTCGTAATTTCGTCCCACTCGTTTTTTTATTCACACCTTTCATTTGCATAGATGTATAATACCCCTATTCCAACTTATCGTTACTTCTATCGTGCGATAAACGTTTCTTTTTTTTTTTATCGTAAACTCATCGCCGCCCGAAATTGGTCGTTTCGTAATAGCAAACCCATTATTTTGGATTGTCAAGTTGATTTGTGACGTCACACATGTAAAAAAAATTTTTTTTTGATTGCATAATGAATGGAGTAATTTAATCGATTTTTATTAATTATTAAATCATCGTTACATAATAATAATAATAATTATTATTATTATTATTATTATTATTATTAGTTATTTTTATTATTATTATTAGCTTTAGGAATAAAAAAAACATCGGGGTATGAATCGCAGGGCGTAAAAAAAACGGTTGATCGGGTGTAATTTTCCGATGCCAGAACCGGTTGCCGTTCGTTTCGTCGCTCCCCCTAACGTAAATTCCAATTTCGTCTCGAGGGCGAGCATACATCTAGGACAAAGGGCCCGTACTTCATTGGCTTTTGAGAACATTCTAGACGGTTTTTCCACATTCGTGTTTCGGAAAAGCTGTTCGAGCACGTAGCCGTACTTTTGAAACCGGACGCTTGGACCATCGGGAAGAATTAATGCGGGCGTGAAAACTGTATTTTTCGGATTGAGGATTCCGATGTGCACGCGGCGATGACGTAAAAAAAAAAAAAGGACACGATATGTTTGCTCGTAATAATTAATCGGGTCGAAAAAAAAAATCACATTATCCACGATTTATTCTCGAGGCAAAATGGTGGCCTTGTCGATTCGAACTCGATGATCCGACGTGGGGCTTTATCTCGAGCGTGACGTCTGTATCCCGAACGAAAATGAATTTGTTTTTTTTTTTTTTCATTCGAAACGTGCGAATTCTCACGAACGGAATTTTGCTTTTTTCGGAAAACGGACGAAATGTTTGTTCGGTATCGACGATGTTTTTTTTTAAACGTTTTTATTGAGGAAAAACACTATTCGTTGGGTTTCGAGTCAGAGGCGAAAAAATAAGCTATTCTGCCAAACACGATAGAGGTTATGAAACCCACGCGTCCCGATTTATTTCGTACGAGATAAGTCGGATCCAACGTATAACCTCGAAATTTGTGCAATATCCGTTGCGCAAGCTTGCGGATTCACGTAACGATAACAAACGAAAAAAAAAATGATGCAACAATATAATCCATAGTTATATCATCGTTAGAGGAAAGATTTCGATGTTTTCCGAAACGTGAAACGTTTCGTTGGTTTTTCGATAAATCCTCGTGGCCAGGGTAAACAGCGTGCGTTGGACCAATCGTTGACTGAGTTTATATATCTCGAACCGATAAGAGCTCGGTTCAGTGCGCGGACATGCGCGTGCGCGTGCCTCTCTTTACTAGCGAAAGAATTCCTTATCGTACGTAATTCACGTTATTCGAAATCGTTTCTCTATCATCCGTAATCAATCAATGATTATTACGCAATTATCCTCGATTCATCGTGCTCTTCGCGTAAGTGTCAACAAACCGATAATTTATACGCGATTTTATGTTCGACTCGCTTTTCAACGACCCCCAATTAGCGTGTTTCCATACGGTCACATATTCTTGGATTCTCGTTTTGATATTAATATCGTCCATTTTGTTTTTTTTTACACTTTCCACTTGTATTTTTCGAGTAGGCGACGATGTTTTTTCCGGGCTGAAATATGATCGATGTTTATTGAAAAAAGAAATATGTCGGGCGTGTAGCATTCAAGATTCTTTCTGGATTCTTCCAACGCAAATAACTCCTTGCATCATCGAGGCGCGACGTGGCAGTTTTGCAAAGTTCATCGGCGCTGCGCGCAACAAATTCTCGCGGTCGCTTTCTCAATTTTTTTCTCCAAGCTCGCGCCATCTGTTAGGAGCGGTTCGACGGTGACGTTCTCCCGATTGTCATTCTCTTGGGGATTTTTGTATGGAAGATAACGATAGCAACGTCAAAAGACACGATCGTTCATGGAAAGAATATAAAAATGTCCCATGTTCGTGTGTAGCGTTATTCTTTATTTATCTCTAAAAATAACCATTATCCAGCGAGCTGGAGAAAAAAATCCAGCGATGTCTGGGAATTTTCCATCACCGCTGGATGTCAGGGTTCGAACGCCCCCCTTGTTGTCTCTGCCGTTTCGAAATTGCGGGAAGCCACAAAAATTCGCGTGACCGTATCTCCTATAATAATTGCGTCTCGTTTCAAAGTAGAACTTTCACGAGACCTTAAAAAAAACAAACGGATAATTGGCAATGTCGAAAACGAGTCTTGCACGCCTCAGTTTTCTTTATTTTTGGGATTGGACATCGTCGATCAGCTCACCAGTTATTTTGTATAAAACGGAGATGGGAAAAAGTCGTTTCTCCATCTTCGTCGTTACGCCAGCGGCAAGATTATCGTTGACTCTCTCGCTCTCGCACGCTTAACCTGCGCGCGCAACCCTCGAGTCATAAGTGCGAGAGAGACGCGAGATCGCGGAGAAATGCGATCGAAAGACGAAGATTCTGTATGCGTTTTTCTCTTGGTGTCTAACCTTGCATTTGTACTCCCCTAGTCGATAAAATCGTTTTTTACTCCCATACGATAATACGCCAATTTTGACAGAACACTGGATAATCGATCGAAGATCAGCACAGAGAAAAACTCTCCCGATATACCGGTTAAAAAAGAGGACGTTCGCGGTCGGTAAGTAAAATTTCTTTTTTATCGATCTTCGAGGACACGCTTCGACGAGTGACCGTCGATGGCGCTAGCATCGTTCCGCGCATAGCTCGACCTCGCGGCTTTGCAAGTCGTTCCAGGTGCACTTAGAATTACATAATATTACGCGATACGCGATGATGCAACGGCAAAAAAAAACAACAATAGATATAGGATCAAGCGTATTGCGTCGTTGCGGTTAAAAGGCTGATAATTGGCAAATCTACCGCGATCGATACGTCGCGTATATAGATTAGGATCGATTAGGATGGGAATTACATTTCCACGAGTCAACGAGAATACTTCGCGCGACACCCGAATTTTCACGGACTCGTTTCGAATTCGACCATCTCGTCGGATCGTAAATCCTAACCTTGATACTTCTTTTTTCATCTTTATGAAAAAATATTTTGATGACGGTGCTTGTTGTTCTTACCTGTCGCGTGTATCAAAACATATCAGGGGAAATTTATGCACGATGACTCTATCCATATTGATACGCATTTTAAATACAACGAATTGTTTATCCACGCACATGATCCAGATATTGTTGTCCGACAAAAGCGTGTACGGCTTTGTTTTTTCCTGAGAACCGTTAGATGGGAAATTCGAACGGGAACGGACAGGGGCATCGTTCGGTCAAGATGCTTTGGACAAAAAGCGACAGATGTCGCCCGAGCGCGGTCACAGACGAAGTCTATTCAGTGGAAATTACCGGCCGGAGATGCCAAGCGATTATTAATAGCAGAGGCGACTGTACTAATTGTTATTAATAAAACATCGTGTCTTATAACATGCGATGTGTAAGTATTTTTTTTCAACGCCTTCTTCCCAAAAGCTTCCGAGTTTCGCCGTGCACGCTTTTCTCAGACAAACTGTAATTATTGCTCGGTAGGTAAAAACGTACCAAAAAGAAAAAAACGCTTTTGAGATGACCCTGTATATGTAAAATTACGTAGGAACGCAATAAAGGAAAATGCGGTTGCCAAGTGCGCATTTTTCCGATGGAAACCTTGAAGAGATCGAAGCTGAGTATCGGCAAACTACGTGCACTTATCTATGCTCGTAATTACGTGACTGTACAGTCGGATGAGACAATGTCTGCACGCTTTCGACTCTGTGTGACAATCTGTACCACTTATGACCTCCCTACTGATCCTTAATGCGCGTCAACAGATTTATGCTTTTCCACCTGCTGAAACGCGCGGAAAACGTTTTAACGTTTTTTTTTTATGCGACCAGTCGTAAACGTCTGATTTCGTATAAATAGGATGCAGAGGTGCGTGAAGTTGGACACGTCGCCATCTTTGTATCGATTTCCATATTACAGATGCGCGCGCATTTTACCCCCTCCCCACTTCTCACGTTTCGCCGTTTTTATCATTATTGTTATTTCGAATTTGTAATAATCATTATTATTATTATTATTATTATCGCAAAAATCAATGATTTTTTACCTTTGGTGTATTCACGCGTTCTAATCTGCAGAAAAATTGTCCGGTCGAGTCCTGAAACAGACGGACCAAGATTAGATACTCGCATCGATAAACTGCGAGATTTCGATCGGAATATTTTCGTCTCGACGTTTTGGAAATTCCGAAGAGGTTAAAGTAATTCGAACTTGTCAAGTGAAATTGAAATTAACGTTGAAATTTGGATCGCTCGATAAAAATAAATGGCGTCGCAATCGCGATTCGAACGGTTTTATCGATCGAGTCGATTTTCGACGTTTTCGGGAGTATTGACACTCAGGCGACATCTGACGTATTCTGTACGAAGCTTCTCTCAGGAAGAGTCTTTTCGGCCAGAGACGAAGCAAAACAGACGCCGAGGGTTTGTATCGCGAAATCGATCGTCGAGAGAAAATATTCGTAACTGCTATCACCTGATACCTCAAACCGTTACATTTGAATTTTTGCATTTGTTGGTTATTCGCGTACCGGAATCGGAATAAATATCGTCCTAAACGAATTTAAGAGCGGTGTTTCGTTAACATAACCTCACAATCGTTATTTTCGTGTCCATTTTGTTTTCGTTGGGACAAACCTTAAAAATCGACAAAATCGAGTGTACAGAAGCTCTAAAAGATCGTTTTAGGTTAAAACAAAGATTTTTTGAATCGTCGTTGCGATGAAACAAGCTATACACCCCTGGGAAGATCGAAACAAAGGGAAACGCGTCACGCTTGTGTTTGACGATTCTCTTTTAATTGCCGCTATTTCGAGCTGTGTGAAAACGAAAAAAAAAAAAAAAGGTATTCGTCCGAGCAAGGCCTCGTTACTCATCGCGCGTCAATTGCGCTCGGCCGGATCGACGGAATTGTTCATCCCTCTCTTTTCGTGTGACGCACAAAAGTGACTCTCCGGGAAAGAAAAAGCCAAACGACGAACAATGGCTGCCGCCATGCGTCGAAAGTTCGCGAAGTATTTCCGTGAATTTCGTTCATCACAAAGAACACGAAATTGACGATTCGTGTTCGTTTGGGTTTGTTTGGGTTTGTATGTGTGTGCACGTGTGTTTAGTTGACAATTATTGCACGAAGGAAAAACGTCCGCGATGCGGATTATTAATGAGCGAGGTCGAAGGAAAAATATATTGCGAAGTGTGGCGCGCATGCGTCGCTCGCATTATACAGGGTGTCCCACGAAAGATTGTCTTCCGTGAAATGGGCAGTTGGGCTTGAAATTTTAAGTCGATTGATACAAGCATGTATGCTTCCGGGATCAACCCCTTAATTGTTAGGAATTTTCTTATACCTTGAAGACAAATCCACCATTTGGTTCGCATTGAACTCTCCATTTCTAGGGAAAAATGTCGAAAAAATATTCTAGAAAGGTTTTTTTGCATTTTCCCAGTGTAATTTTGTACTTTCGGCAAAAACTCGGGCATATTCGTAATCAGCGGAAAATTTCCGATTAAATAGACTCTTTTAAGAGTTTAAAAACGGAAAAAAAAATTTTCGACTTCCCCGGCCACTTTTCCGGAATCTCAAAAATCACGATATTTCAAAAGGTCGTAGCGTGGGCTTCTTATATGCTATGGAGATTTATAAGGGGTGTTTGGAAAAGGTTTTTGCCTGACTTAAATAATCGCGTTGGAATCATATCGATATCTCTTATAGTTTTCCCGGAAAGTTCACGTGAAAAA
>JAPYZJ010000671.1:0-38366 GCA_030522765.1 Ophioninae sp. B BG-2022a
TGAGCTTGTAATTGGGTGAAGGGAGAAGGGTGGGTGAATTTACCGGGTGAATTTACCTACCATTTCTGTAGTTACAATGAACATCCGTATCTTGAGACTAAGGTCTGCCTGAAGAAGTGGCCAAAAGCCGAGCGAAGAACACAATTTGAGGTGCATCGCGAATGCTTTCTTGGCATCCTCGCTCCAGGTCACCGTAGTCATATCGCAGAGAAAGGATATCGACTATCACGCGTATTCACTCCCTTCTATCTTCCTCGATATGCATCGAATGCTCGAACGCTCGAAGGATGCGTTTCGAGCATTCGACGGGTCGCCAATAATTCAGCGATTTTCCTTCAAACGTACACATTTCTTCTGGCGATTACTGCTGCACCGATCTTTACTCGCGATTCATTATTCACTCACTGCAGCAACTCTTTCTTTCGCCGCACCAGTCGCGCCTCAAGCAAAGTATCTCCCGGCTCTCATGCGCACCGAGAATGCGTCGTCCATATTTTATCCCATCACCGATGCTCCCATCGAATATGCGCAAGATTACGAAGCGACGCTTATTTTTTCCTCGCTCCATAAATATCCAGTAATGCCGGAGATGTAACTTGGAATTTCTCTTCCCCAGGACTATTCCTAGGGTAGAAATTTCCCTTTCACTACTGCAATGGTCAGGCAAAAAGTATTGAACCGGTAATAACACGTATTACATTTTGTCAATTTCGCATCGTTTTTCTACCCGCAATGTTGCGTGGGCATCCGTTTCTTCATGGACGCGATGAACGTGTGTAAAAAGACCGTGACTCCCCACGAGAATCGTATGATTCGCTGGGTTTTACCAACGACACTGCGCACATCTAAATCTATATTGCTTGAGTTTCGTTCAGTGTACGCATATCTGTGGGCTGATGGTTCGATGGGTGGAAAATTCGATTGGCTTGTATTTGTGCCGTTGACCATTAGTTGATCTCGTCACAAAGGTTGTATGAACATCAAATGAACAGGTTTTAATCCTTGAGTAAAATTTTTTTAATCATTTATTTACTTAATCATTTAATATTATATTTAATCATTATTCGACATTTTTCCGTTTCTTTCATGCCTCTATTTTCACGCCTCTATTCGTATAACAACAATTTATGCAAGTTAAAAAATCTTGGATTCTGCAAAAACACGAGGTTTCGGGGAAGTAGAGTTCTTCGAGTTAAGGGACTGGCACTAGTGAGCCGATTAACCGAGGCTATTTCTTCTCGCATTTGAGGTCCTGATGATAGCCCAAATGCTTCCACTATTAATATATTCGTCTTAGAATCCGAGCTACGAAAGATCTTCGTCCAAGATCTTTACTCGTTGAGCATTATCCGCAAAACCGAGAGGTACGAAGCCGAGTTTTTCAGTATACTCATAAAAGTGGAACGAGTCACGTAGAAGAATTTTCCAGCGGTCAATCCTGACGATTTGTTCGATCTCATCATAATCAGTATGAGGTCTTTGGATAAGTATTCTGGCAAATTGTACCACGACGCGTCGTAAACCGATTGGCTTACACTGTCTCCCTCATACTGAAGGGCCTCGCCGATGTATGTATACATGAACGATTGCAGCAGCATGTACAGAATCACTTGGCAACTCCTTACGAAACCGAAACTGTCTCTCGTTTTCTGAGCGATTATGAGACCGAATCCTAGATTAGGAAACCACTTATTATACAATTCGCCCAAATCGTGTCATAATTTCCCTCCACTCGGCCCTCATTAATTCTAGCACAATATGTTTGGGTTACAGTTCATTATCGAAGCGTCATTGACGATCGTGACTTTGAGTCTGAAAAGAATAAGAAGGTACTCACCCGTTACGCTGATGTTCAGTATGCTGATGAGCATTTGTATCAAAACGGTCTTGTTATAAGCATTTTCGATGTATTCGATAAGCTCCAGCAAATGCTGATGTCTCGCAACGAGAGCTTTAATTTTTTCACGAGTCGCTATCACCATCGACCCCTTTTTGTCACACGTGACACTGTTGAATTTCATTTTGAGAATTTCGAATTGTCCACAAAGATGCGTCGTTATCGCGATAAAAAAGCCATCGCAGCCTGCTATAATTATGGTGGAGATGACTATCTGAACGAATTGATTTATGACGATTATACGATACGACGTTTCCGAGACATTGATGAGGGTGCAAGTGGTTGGGAATATATACTTTTTCTGTAATATGTATTTGGTTACGTTTACATTTGTTTCGTCATTGTTGTCGAGTTCGATCATACTCGCGGGATCGATTACGACCCTTTTTAAAGCGTACAGACCAGCGCTACAAGAAGCCGCGGTCGCCACGACAAAAGAGATGCTAATGTAAAATTTCTTGTAATCGTTCATAACACTACGATAATCGATCGTCTCGATTGATGACCAGTCCTCAATTGCCGATTCGATAGGGACCGATAAATCCTTTCGATAACCGTAGTACGCTAATAATTTTGATAAACATAGCACGCTCGACGTAACGACCAGAAGATTGTTGAGGGAATCCTCCGCGTCGCCGCAGTTTCGATACGTTACGTACAAGTTACTGGCGGTCATGATCATCTAAAAAGATCATCTCACGAATTATCATCGCGATTCGTGTCTTCGTTAGACTTCGATCATACTTTTTATGGGGCATAAGACAACGTCATCAAAAATAGATCGCGACAAAATCACAAAAAATCGAAGCAGTTCGTTCAATTTTTTTTATCTGAGTTTTTTGAAGTTTAAGCTTTGCACCAATAAGCCAAAGACCACCCACACTTTGAGGGATCAAATTGAAAATGAAAACTGTAACGAAATCAACAGAAGAGTGGGTTTGGGTCAGGAAATTCGTGAAGAACATTTATCCGATATGCTAATTTGGATTGCGATAAAGTCCATCGATGTTATCTTTCATTGGAAGGGTTTTATAGATACCTAGGTGTAGGCAGAACAGACAAAGTGCACGGAGCTGAGTTTGCAATTGGGTGAAGAGATACTTGATCGTAATTGAAGTATATTGAATAGGAATTTACCTACCATTTCTGTAGTTACGATGAACATCCGTATCTTGAGACTAAGATCTGCCTGAAGGAGTGGCCAAAAGCCGAGCGAAGAGCACAATTTGAGGTGCATCGCGAATGCTTTTTTGGCGTCCTCGCTCCAGGTCACCGTCGTCATATCGCAGAGAAAGGATATCGACTATCCCGCGTATTCGCTCCCTTCTATCTTCCTCGAAACGCGACGAACGCTCGAATGCTCGAAGGATGCGTTTCGAGCATTCGACTGTTCGCCAATAATTTAGCGATTTTCCCTCAATCGTACACACTTCTTCCGGCCATTACTGCTGCACCGATCTTTACTCGCGATTCATTATTCACGCACTGGAGCAACCCTTTCTTCCGCCGCACCAGTTGCGCCTCAAGAAAAGTATCTTCCGGCTCTCATGCGCACCGATAATGCGTCGTCCATATTTTATGTCATCACCGATCCTCCCATCGAATATGCGCAAGATTACGAAGCGACGCTTCTTTTTTCCACGCTCCATAAATATCCAGTCGTGCTGGAGATGGAACTTGGAATTTCGCTTTCCCAGGACGTTTCCTATGGTAGAAATGTCCATATCACTACTGCAATGGTCAGGCAAAAAGTATTGAATCGGTAATAACTCGTATCACATTTTGTCCATTTTATATTATTTTTCTACCTGCATTATTGCTGGAACATCCATTTGTCCATGGGCGCGATGAACGTATGTAAAAAGACTGAGCCTGTTGCTTAATAATCCGCTCGTGTCAGCATTCTATCCTTCTCCACGAAAATCTTACGTTTCGCTTGAATTTTGGAAACTGTGCACATTTCCAATTTTCGTGATTTGCAAATTGCCTTTTGCAGTTTTTTCAAATTTTGACGTTTAGAATTGTTGCCTTTTGTGTTCACGCGTTTTTATATGGTTTCTGGCGTATTATGATCTTATTAATAAGTCGACAATTGTACCGGACAACGCCGTTATGACTTCCTATAGAAAAAGGTATACTATGAAGTATTCAATTTCAAAATCTCGTTCACTCGTTGATCATTATTCGCAAAACTGATAGAACCGAGGACGACGTTTTTACGACTTTCGTGAAAGTCACGTAAGTCATTTGGAAGAATTTGCCAGCTGTTAGACAGGGCGATCTGTTTGATCTCATCATTACGAATACGAGATCCTTGGTCACTTTCGGTGGAAACTTGTACCAGGAAGAAGTGTAAACTGATTGCGTTATATCTTCCCCGTAATTCTGCAAAGCTTCCCCGATACAGGAATACATAAATGTCTGTAACAACATGAACGTTATCACCCCGAAACTCTTGGCACAGCTAAAAAAATCTCCTGTTTTTAGATTTATCAGCATAGAAAAACCTGTAAGGAAAAAAAATCAAAATTTTGGATAAATTATGCCAAACTAGGAACACGAACAGATCATCAAAATTCTTGAATGTTTGAGGAATCATAGCTTTCGATCGTATAATGATGTACGAATTGATAAAGAATTTTTCAATTAATTATGTAGTGGTTATGGGACATACGAATTTAAGGGGAAAAGGGTTTCTGCAAATTCTGAAAGTATTGTATCATCAAGATTTATAAGACTTATAAAATAGTTGTAAATCATTTTTTTGAAAGATTTTTCTCCATTCTTAAAATTATCGTACCGGAGATTTTTAATAATTTATAAAGTAACTTTATGTATATTTGCAACAGTATATAAAATAATTTTGTTGAAATTTAAAAATAATATATCAAATAATGTTTTTTTCAAGTTTTCTTATAATTAATAAAATAATTGTGTTAAGATTTTCAATAATGAATAAAATAATAAGAAAATCCCGAAAACGCCGAATATATCAGGAATCGTTAGAAATTTCAATTTGCATAGAGTTTTTGGGTGACTACAATAATAATAAAATAACTTCAAATTACGAATGAAATTAAAAAAACGGTTCATTTTTGGGAATCTATTTTGGATTAAAAAAGTTCAGTAAAGTAAATATCACGTTTAAGAGATAACTCACCGGCAATACTAATGAGGATAATGTTCATGACGATTTGGGTAAGAACGATTTTGTTGTAAGCTCTTTCGAGATGTTTCATGAGGTTCAAAAGATGTTGATGTCTCGCGACGAGATCGTTGATAGTTTCGCGGCTGGTCGTAATTCCAGTCGAGGTATTTTCGACGTTGAGGGCGCTGAATTTCATTTTGAGGATTTCCAGCTGTCCGCAGAGATGAGTGGCGAGTGCCAGAAAAAACGAATCGCTTCCGCCGGTGACGACGCAACACCCGACGAATTGGATAAATTGATTGATGACGAGAATCGGATAAAGGGTATCAGAAACGTCGTTCAAAAAGCAAGCTGACGGATAAAGGTATCTCCTCTTCAAAACGAATTCCGTGACGTTTTTCTCTATTCCATAATTATCGTTAACTTTAATAAACTTGTCGGGATCAATGACGAACGCTTTGATAATAAACAATACGGTGCACCAATAAGCCGTCGTTATCAGTACGTAAGTCGTCCTTTTGTAAACCCGCTCGTAAAAAATCATTACTCTACGGTAATCGATAGCCACGTTTGATGACCAGTCCTCGATTGCTGATATGATGTTAATCGCCAAATCCTCGCGATACACGTGATACATTATCAATTTTGCAAAATTTATCACACTCGCGGTTAACAAGAGAAGACTGTCTAGAGAATCCGTCGCGTCGCCGCAATTTTCAATTATCGCTGATAACGTACTGCCCATCAACATTACCTGAAACATTAATTAATCGATCATCTATTTTATCGCTATAATTGATTAATGATTTGTTTATTAAATTTAATTAATCAATATCCCGAATTTCATCCATTTTATTAATATAATTGATTAATTAGATATTTATTCAATTCATTTAATTAGATTCCCATATTTTATCCATTTTATTGATAATTTTTCGTAACTAATTTTTCAAAACTCAAATATTTGGAAAATCAAATGGATTTTTTTTCGTAGTCGACAACATTTTTTGAGATTTGCTCAGAATAATTGTCAAGATAATATTGTACAGGTTTAGGCTTAAAAATAGTGAATTTAATAATAAATCGTTGCCTCGAAATATGACTTTTTCACTTTCGATAATAATTCAAGTCTAAATTCAACGTTAAAATAAATATTTTCAAAAATAATGAAAAAAAATTCAAAATAATTTGAAAAAAGTTAAGAAAAATTCTAAAATAATTGACGCATCATTGTTCAATTTCAAACTGTTACATTTTAAACATTTTCGAGAGTGGAAAACGTGCGAGCTCAGAGTGTATATTTAAATTACAAACTTGAAACTAATTGAAAGAGAAGTCAAAAACTGTGAAGCCTTCTATCGATAAACCAACCGAAGAAAACTCACCATTTGTGAAACTCCAATTCCCCATCGTATTTTCCATAGTAGATCAACCGGATGAAGAGGCCACATTCCGAACACGCCGGTTAATTTCACGTAAAGTGAAAACGCTTTTTTGGCATCGGGGCTCCAGTTGACCGTCACCATGTTGTCCAAGTGTCGCCCTTACCTCAGCACGTGCATACCCTCTTTCTTCAAGAGATACTTCATGAGAACTGTTCTCATCACCAATAACCCATCTTTTTTCGTCAAACATACACATTTCTTCCGTCGATTAACCCAGCCATGATCTTTACTTGGAATTCATTATTCATCAGCCTCAACCGAGTTTTTCCTCCCTCCATCAATCATGGCTCAAGAAGACGTCTCCAGCTGGTATTCGCATGCGCGCAAAGACCATTCGATTAATATATTACGTCATCATTCAAGCCTTGATCTCCTATGCAGAAAATCGTCGTTCAACCCTTTTCCCTTTTTTCCATAAATATCTCGTAATATCGAGCTCTGACATTTTCTTTTTCTTCCCTTGCCAAAAACGACGCTCCAGGTAAGCTCAGTTTGAACGAATGAACGGAAGCTATTGAAATCTACGAATAATAACGTCTGATACGTTTCGACGATTTTTTATAATTTTTTATCGTTCTATTATTATTAGTATTGGAATCGTGAAATAATTAACGTGCAGAAATGGTAATGGGAGAATTGAAGGAAAAGATGGCAAAGAAAATTGAAGAAATATGAAAAACATCAAAAATGAAAAATAAAAAGAGCGAATATATTTCTTCCCAAGGGAATTTAGATTCGAAAAGAGAAAGAGTACGAAATATAAGTAAAAATCGAAGAAAAATGAAAAAACGAAAAATAAAACATGGAAAGAGTCAAAATATTTCTTCCCAAAAGATTTTGGATTCGAAAAGAGAGAAAGAGTTTGTTTTAGAAATAAAAATTGAAGGAAATGAAAAGAATAAAAAATAGAAAATTAAAAGAGCGAAAATATTTCTTTCCAAGGTATTTTATACTCGAAAAGAGATAAAGAGTACGAAATATAAATAGTCATCGAGGTAAACTCATCAATGACGTATTTTCGTGTAATATTATCATCAACGTTATCAACAGTGTTACAACCAGCCGTGATGAGTTGACGATCCACGAACGAAGAAAAAAGTTCTTCAACGCGGTTTTTTCGTTTTACTCCCGTTTTTTTTTCTTTTTTTTTCATTCTTGTATCATTATTCGCAATACTGAGAGATAAGAGGCCGAAGTTTTAATCACGTCCATAAACGTGGCTCGTGTCATGCTGAAGAATTTTCCAGCTGTCAATTTGAGGGGAACGTTCGATCGCATCATAACGAAGATCAAGTTTTTCGACAATTTGTCGGGCAATTCGTACCAGGAACTCTCGTATACCGATTGTATTATGTCGTCGCCTTGACACTGTAAATTTTCACCGACGTAACTGTACATGAAAGTTTGCAGGAGCATGAATTCGATTACGACGATGTTTTTTACGGCGCCCACGTAGTTCTTCTCCTCGAGAGTCATCAAGAAGCAAAAACCTTCGAATCGAAAAAATTTTTTCGAAAGTTATCGATTATCGAATGAAAAATAAAAAAATGGGATGAACAGTGAATACGTTTTTGATAACCAACCGAATACAGTGATTAGCGTTACGCTAACCAACAATTGAGTAAACACGATCATGTTGTATGCTTCCTCCAGACCTGCCGCCAGATCTAACAAATGCCTGTGTCGACCTATCAGCGAATTCAATTTCATTCGACTCTCCGATACTTCGCTTTCATCACCGATACTACCAAATTTTATTTTGAGTATCTCCAATTGGCCGCAAAGATGCGACGTCAACGCAATGAAAAATGCGTCACTTCCGGTGTTCACTGTACAAGTTGCGAGGACCTGTTGACAGCGTTAGACAATTCTAACGTATCAACAATGACTAATTATGGAAACGACAAGTGCCTAGTGATTTTTTTCCAATCGCTTCCTTTCTTACCTTACTCCTATCTTAAATTCATGAATTTCATCATTATTGCGTCAATTACCTGTCATTTGTATTATTGATTATCATGTTTTCAGGTATATCTGATTTCGCCTTGAAGTTATCAACGTGAGCAATAAACAACGATTTTATCAATTGATCAAATGTTTCTGAATGAAACCCAAATTAATCTTTTTTTTTTGGCTGATTAAAACAGAAAAAAAGTTCGGTTGAATCCTAGCAATTAATATTTAATTTGAGAAAAAATGGCTGAAAGTTACAAAGGAGATTTTCTCTGTTTTTCGAAGCTACGAAAATGCTAGAAAATAAAAGTTTCACACAAATGTTAATTTTTTAAAACATTTTCATAGCTTCAGGTTTTTATCGGGAATTTCCCGTGCACTTTTGTTATCTCTGTTAACAATTATTAATTGTTAACATTAAACTAAAAATAATGATTTTTCGTATCACGTGCAGATCGACGATTACGAATAAATAAATATTGAAAAAATGGCGAAATTACCTGAAGATATTGGACGAAGATGACACACGGATAAATAGAACCGGAAACGTCGTTGAGCGTGCAGGTGGACGGAAAAAGAAATCTTTTTCTCAGGACCATCCTCGTTAAATTTGTCGCGTTGTTCGGTAAAACGTAAACTTCGTCGTTTTCAGCCTCGATCCATCGATCGGGTTCAGTAAAGAATATCTTAACGGAGTACATAAATGTCGAGACCGCAGCCGTCGAGATGAGGGCGAAAGCGACGCTCTTGTAAGTGCGCGCTTCGGCCATCATGACGTTGTGGTAATCCTTTGATTCCTCGGATGACCAATCCTCGATCGCCGATACGACATTGGGCCGTAGATTGTCGCGGTACAAGTGATAGCAAATCAATTTCGATAGGGCCAGCAGACCCGTCGCGACCACTATCAGGTCGTCGATTATGTCTTCAGCCGTCCCGCAACGGACGCACATCTCGCGGAACGGAATCGCGACCGTACCGAACTGTCAAACGCAATCGTTAATTATCAGTGTTCGTTGAAACAAATCTAAACGAGTACAAATTTATTTAAATACGTCCGAACTGTGGAATGGCATTGAGAAAAGAATTATGAGGGTTGAATGTGAATATTGAACCAAATAGAACTCAAACAACGCGAACGAACCCAAACAAACGCGAACAAACGTAAACAAACCCAAACAAACGTAAACAGACGGGAACAATTTAAACAAACCCAAACAAACGTAAACAATTGTAAAAAAAATTGAACAAACCCAAACAGACGCAAACAAACTTAAAAAAACCCAAACAGACGCAAACAAACTCAAAAAAACCCAAACAGACGCAAACAAACTTAAAAAAACCCAAACAGACGCAAACAAACTTTAAAAAACCCAAACAGACGCAAACAAACTTAAACAAACGTAAACAGACGTTGAACATTTAAACGAACCCAAACAACCGTAAGCAAATGCGAACAAACTTAAACAAACCCAAACAAACGTAAACAACCGTGAATAAAAAGGATCTTGTGAACTATCAATCCATTCAAACCCAAACGAACCCAAACTGTCAAATGCGATTGTATAAAAGGATTTTGCCAACTGTCAATCTTCACCCAAACAAACGGGAACTGCGAAACGCAGTTTCGAAAAGAACCGGACGGGCAATCAACGTTGATATTCTTTCCCGAATCGCCAATGGTGATAGAAGCCTTTTTCACAAAAATTGAACTTGAATTTTTTCATTTTGAAAAATGAATGTGCCAGCAAGATGATGACAAAAATTGGGAACGAAAAGTGGATAAAAGTGTGACGGGAAATGGAGAAACGTACCACGAGGCCGATTCCGAGGAGCACACGACACGTAAGGAAGAAATTAACCGGCATGAGTGGCCAAAGGCCAAAAGGCCACGTTATAGCTGCGAAGAGGGCGAAAGCTTTTCTCGCATCTTCGCTCCAATGCTTCCTATCGTACAAGTCGTCCATATCTCGAGGATTCCGAGATTCCACTTTTGCTTTTTTTTTTCTTCCTCTATCTCTTCCTTTTCATTTCCTCGAGTGTGCCGAACGATAAATCCTGATGGTTCGTTGCACCGAGCCAGATGGAAAAAAGAGCTAGCCAGTAATTTTCCGGCTATGTAATTGACAAAATGTACGATTCAAGATGTTCGTGTACGAGTCCGAAGTGTATTCTCGGAAAGTCTTTTCATTCTCATTTATTCATGGCCCGTCCATTTATTTTCGTCGCACTTCCGCCATTATTATATTTTTTTTTTTCGACCAGCTCGCTAGCCAATATGCATGAGGAATAAAGCTTTTGTACGTATTGGCATTAAGAATAAAGCTTATCAATATTAATTCCACGAGAATCATCATCTGTCTTCCTTTTTGTCCATTTTCCATGATTTCTTCTTTTCGCTTCCAATCGTCTCTTTTTCGTCTCCTCGAACAAATGTGCAAACGCAAAAGTGTGGAGGTAGAAAAAATAAGTTGAAAAATAAAAGAAGCTTGATCATCGTTGAAAAACGTTCATTACCATCAAACGTTCATTTGGGACCAAAAAGTATCAGTACTTCTTCATTTTTGGCACCAAAAGAGTTACCACGAAATTTCCAGTCACTTTTTTCTTGATTTGGTTCTTTTAACGTTTTGCCTAGTCCAATCGAATCCAATTCAGTTTACAAGTCTTTTTTAGCTGTCTTTTTTAACCCAAATCATGATGACCTTCACAGAATCGAAGAATCTTGCTGAAGATACTCCAAGTGGATTGGCAGTTTATAGAAAGCTATTAGAGATGTCTTATTTACGATTTAACGATTGGACCAGTTCATTTCGAAGATTTACATTGCTTAGAGACAAAAGCTTTTTTATGACAAAAGATATATCTCCTTCTTATTTTCCTTTTGCACCAACTTGACGACCAATATTATTTCGACCAAGAATAACGTTCGGTCGCTTTATATGTATCTCCTGTATCGCCAAACACATTAAATATTTCCAGTCACGGTTTCAACGGTTCGGACACTCCGAGCTTGCTCGAAAGGTGCACGTGGCCGTATCGCTTTGACATTCTCATCGAGGTGATGACTTCGTGTGCAGTCACAAAGTGTACGGCGGTTGGTTCCTCAACGAGGTTCTCGTCAACCTGCCGCGATAAGCCGGTTTAACGATGGACGAAACGTTTCTTCGAAGAAAACATTCGCCACTTCCGGGCCGTAATCCTCAAATTACCAGGGTCAAAAATCCCATTTTTTGCAAAGTTACCTTTTGGTTTTTTCATTTTGGGAATTTTTGCAATGTTAACTTTTGGTTTTCCATTTTTGGAATTTTTTGAACGTTCACTTTTGTTTGGATTTGTTTGGGCATTTGGCAACGTAAACTTTAGGTTTTCGAACTTTGGAATTTGGGCAACGTAAACTTTTGGTTTTCCAATTTTTGGAATCTTTGTTTGGTTTTTTATTTGAAAGTCCCAAAAAAATGCTCGTAACATAAATGTCAGATTTGTCAATCACTTACCAATAATTCATGACTTTTTTTAAACGAAGATTAACCACGAAAAATTCGATTATAAAAGAATACACATTTTTCACTGCATTCCAAAGATAAAACTTCAAACTCGTGATTTTTCATGTAACTGTAGTTACTCAAAAAAAAAATGTCCAATTTTTTTTTAATTTTTCATTTTTTCCATCCATCTATTACAACAGTCCGTTTCTTCGTCCCTTAATTTTAGCTTTAAGTTTCATTTTTACCCGTTTTACTTTTACCGTCATTGTACGAGGAGTGAAAAAGCAAAAAAATGAGGATCGAAGAAAGTGGATAATTCTGGGCGCCGAAATTGTTCATTTCGATCGATCGTTCAGGAATGCGAATCACCGATTCACCTCGGCAGGTAGATCGTTCCCGTTTGAGTTGGCCTTCGGCGTGGATTTTCCAACATCGGTGAAGACGAGATACTTGAACCCCGTTCCCCCTTAAACCAAGGGGCGCTCTCGCGTTTCCTCCTACGACTCGATTAGCTCTGGCAGGGTCTTTACCGTTTCAGTTGGCCTACAGACTTTCAGGTAAATACGCGAAGCTACGATTCCTCATTGTGTTACCGGCTTAACGCCCGTCGACTCGCCTGCTTCCCAGGTAAGTACCGTTCATCGAGCTACGTTCAACGCCAGTCAGGCCACGACACTCGTAGCGTCGAGTGTACCGATCTTTCCTCGATCGCTAGTCGACGACTTGTTATCTCAAAAAAAATAAAATAAAATTACGTTTTTGAGGCGAAGCGACCAATTTTTACGAACAAGGTAAGCCAATATTGGCTCTGATCAATTGGTATATATTATCACGGGTTGCGAAGGGGACGACCAAAATTTGAATTTTATCGCTGATAAAACTCATGATAGGAATATCACGGTAGAATGTTAATTTTGAAGTTTTGACAGACTTTTGTTGACATGAGAAATCGGTTTTTATCGGATAAGGATATTTCAAAAATCGGATATTGATTTGTCAAAAAAATACTACCTAGGAAATTATCAATAGCGGGAGATGTACATTTTCGAGTTTCTATTTCTTCTTCTTTTTTTTTAAAGGGAGTTAACAATCGTTTAAGATACTGTTGTTTGGGTTTGTTTGGGTTACGAAAAAAGATTTCGGTTTTTCAAAAAATCGTTGGAATTCTTGAAACACCCGTTTTCTTTTTTTCATAATTTTTTTTCGTTTTGGTAGAGGGAAAGTCTTTGTCGATATTCGCAAGAGTCCAATAATAATTGTGCACTTCCTTATCGTCATCACGAGGACAAAAATTCTGTTGATACTTCAATGAGTTGTTAATTACATGCGGAATGATAAGGGTAAGCAACGCTTGGTCTTTATTTGCGGACAATCCACTATTTTCTTCACCAGGCTGGTTAAAGCTGATGATAACAAAACAACGAAATATTTTCCAGTCGAAAGTTGAACGACGTAAGTCGAGTTGGGAAAATCGGCAAAAGTATTTTATCGTATTTGTATTTAGGATATACAATTGAAACGAAAATAGAATTTTCGTTTTAGTTTCTGGTTGATTTAAACTTGGTTTCATTTTCATTCGATTTTGTTCATATTTTAATTCAATTGATAGTATTTTTACAGCTTAGGCATAATTTTTTTTTATCATAAAGGGATTTCGTAATTTGGAAATTTAAAAAACGACGTAAATAAATCGAGTTCGGAAAATCAGCAAAAAAATATTTTATCGAATTTGTATTTAGGATATAAAATTGAAACGAAAATAGAATTTTGGTTTCTGTTTCCGGTTAATTTTCAATTGATTGGATTATGTTCATATTATGATTTTTAGTATTTTTGATATTTTTACGTCTTGGGCTACATGTTTAAAAATCGTTAATGGATTTCGTAATTCGGGAATTTTTATGAAATTTTTCGACGTAGGGGAAAATTTAAGGGGATACGAAAATGAATTAAAAAAAAAAAAAGAATCATCGATGGCTAAGAAAGCGGAACGAATGGATCGTCGTCGGGTTCCGGGGCCACTGGCCTCGCGCTTCGGACATGGCCTTGACAGTGTCGTTAGTTTCTTATACCGTGATAATCTTATGCCTCTTTCCCACTTGCTCGAAATTACCTCAGGCTCCTCGATGAAGTTTGGGAGTGAAAAACCTGTTTGGAATCATTGATCGAACGATGGCCCCACGATGGGCAGAAGTCGTAAAGGGTCCTCTCCTTTCCGTTGAAAACGCTCACGAAATTCCATCTCGATGCCCGGAGCAGTCTCGCACCTCGGGAAGGACGATGACTAAGAGCGCGTACCGTTATACCGAAACCCTCGTCGTTGTACTCGAAATGGCTTCGATGTAACTTCAACCGAAAGTATCGCAATTCCATTTTTCACATGGGAATTTATTTACTTTCTCGATTATCATTTTTCTAACTTTTTTGTTTGTTTTTATTTTTACGCTTTTTATTTACTCAATTGAACATTTATTTTTTTATTATGCATTTCCGAGATTGTTTGTTTTCTCTAGTTTTTATATTTTTTCGATTTTTTTATTTTCACGATTTTCTGGTTATTCAATTTGTTATATTTTCCGTTTTATACATTATCTCTCTTATCTCAGTTTTTTATTTTCTCGATTTGTGAATTTATTGATCTTGAAACAATTGAATTGAATAGTTGAACAAATCAAACAATTAAACAAACCTAAACAAATTGAAAATAAACAAATCTCCTCGATTTGTTTATTTTCTCGATCTTTTATTTCCAAGAGTTATTTATTTTCCCAATTTTTCATCTTCTCGATATTTTATTTCTTCAATTTTTATTCATTTTTGAATAATGACCAAAAAGAAGTTGTAAATAATGGCATTCTTTTCCGTTGATTTAACAAATAAAAAATACCAGCTCGTTGGAATTTGTTGGAACGAGAAACACAAGAAACTTTTTTTTTTCTTCGTTTCGCGAGTCCGTGAAAATAGTTTTTCGGAGTAGGCAAAGTGGAGGGCGAGTGTGGGTTCGCCCAATGAGTAACAGTGGTTACCGTTACGAGGGATCGCTCGTAATCGTGGCACGAAGAATGTCATTTTGAGTTGTCGGTTTACGGTACCATCCCAGGATCAGCCGTCACAATTCACTGGCTCTGATTATTATTACGCACCGTCAACCTTTCACTCAAACGCGTTGATCCGGTATTTCGTAATAGATCGCAAGTGAGCTCGGAAAAAGCGTTCGATCGATCGATCGATCAATTTGTTAATCAATTTATAGGTAACTACAGTGTCGACTTTTTTAAATTAAGATTTTAATCAGTGTTTCAAATTTAATCAGTTTAAAAAATTAATCACAAAAATGTAATCAATTTGTACGAGGCTATTTATCACGTTTACGTTCAACCCAAACAAACCCAAACGAACCCAAGCAATTTGTACGAGGCTATATATCACGTCCTCATTCAGAAATTGCGCCATGTTGATGACCGGAAATAACATGTGCAACCTGCTTTTTCTTAAGACAACCGTGTTCTTGGAAATCAGCATTTTGTCATCTCAAAAAGCAATTCTCGTTAGCGATAAAAAAAAAGTGTAAGCAATGTGTTGCACTCGGCGTTCGGACTCTCGGTGTTTATAAGGCAGAGAGACCCGTTCGCATCGACGAGGAACAACGGTATCACGGTGATCACGAGCCGAAACGTTTCCGGCGTTGTGCTACCTCCGTTCGACAAAACGCTTCAGATATTCCGTGAGCAAAGACACACCGAAAGAGGCTCTCCAATGGAGACCTCCCATTTGAAGGCAAATAGTCATCAGCGATGGAAATTTCCGCAAACCGGAACTTCCTTCAATGAAAATTCTCAATTGTCAAATCTTTATAACAAATCATCGGTTTCGAAAATTCTTCGAAGTTAAAATTCAATTTATATTGAATTTCAACTATCAGGCTTATCACGAAATATCATAGGATTGTGTTTGCAGATAATTTATTTTCTCCGGTACTAAATTGATCTAATAACGTTAAAAAAACGTTAAAAATTAATTTAATAACCTCAAAAACACATTAAGAGTTCGTATTTTTGAAACATCTTGATTTCACATCACTATAGCCAAAAATCAGTAAAATGTGAAAAAAGGTCGTTTTTTAATTTTAAACCTAAACAAATAAATCCTCTCGTATTTTAGTGTCATATTTAATTAACGATTCGTTTCGGTTTGTCCCGTACTTTCGAAGCCGAAAATCATGAGGATACCAAGGACGTGGATTTTACTGGCTCTTATAGGATTTGTGAGTAGCGAGAAGGATGAGGAGCTCGACGCCTCGGATCTTTTGTTGGAAGCGACCAAGTCTTTTCTCGAGAACAGGGAGGCGCTGGGGGGTTTGCAGCAAATGGCTCAAGGTTTCATGAACCCCGTTGGGTCCGACATGAAGGTAAAAGAAAAGTCAAATTTTCGATTTCGAAACCTTCCGGGTTCCATAACTCTCAATAGGATTATAACCGTGACATTTTTGACGTTGAAAGATGAATCGTATGATGGAGAGCGGTGGGGAGCCTAGCCTGGGTGGGCAATTACTTCAAGAAGGTTTGCAAGCCTTCATGGGTGCAGTGTCCAACAGAAAAGAAGAAAAATCAGGCGAAGGTGTAAACGTTTTATCAATGTTGGGACCAGCGCTTCAAATGTTGTCGCAAGCAACCGGCGGGCTCGAAAATTCCGAGTCGAAAAACGAAGGGAAAGAGGAATCCCAAAATGGCGGAGGTTTTGACATGGGAAGCTTGTTAAGCGTTGCTAGTATGTTCGTTGGTCAAAATGGCAACGCAGATGGATTGATGGGGCTATTACCGATGATTTTGGATAACATGGGTAATATGGATGCTTCGGGAAGTGGGAGGGCGAGAAGCAACGACCATTCGTCTCACTCGTGGTTCATGCCACCAGTTTTGGAAAACCTTCACCTAATGTGGGATCATTTCAGGTATAAATACAGTCAGGAATAAAACTTCAGATAAAGACGTGAAAATATCGTCAAGATTGACTCAAATTGTCGTTAAACGTTGAAAATGAGCTAAGCTAAGCTATATTTCTAAGTTTTGATGATTTGTCAAATTTTGATTTTGTCAAATGAGCTATATTTGTCTTTCCAAACATAAAAATTCACATTTGGACCCATTTTGGATCCACCCGATTGACTTCATCCGCGATCTTTTCTGATGACGATATCCACTTGTTTCCTGAAGAAATTCCGAGCTTGGAAGAACTCTTTGGCGCAACAGCGGTCTCCAAAATATCTTCAGCAGCATGGTGGACGAGAAGGGTCGCGTAAAGTACGAAAAGATGTTCGACAGCTTCGAAAATCCGAGTTTGCGCAGAAGGTGGATAAGATCGATGACGAATTTCGTCGCTGAATGGATCGCTTATATATCCGAACCAACGACTCGACAGAAGCACGTGAACGGTCTTCAATTTGTCGCCAATAGTTTCCTCAAGTCTCAAGGTTATCCAAAAGCTGCGATGTTCGACGCGTCCAAACCGGTCGAAAGTCTCAGCAGGTATTTTCCTCCCTCGTTAACTCTGATGGCTTCTCTTTTCAGTATTTTCCAATTTCACCGATCGTCCATCTTTTTCAGGCTAGTAAATACTGGCGCGAAGAAACATTTGAACTTGGAAATCGACAGCCAACAATACATCAAGCCAGCAATGGCCTACGTTCAGGATCTCATGAAACTCGCCTCGGAGAAAGGATTTATTATGTCCCGCGTGAACGCTAACGAGCTAAGCAACAGACTAAGCGAGACCATCAACAACGACCTCGTTTCTCCTTTGCTCAAGGTAACGGGACGATTCCTCTCCAACTCTTCTTTAACTCCCTAATTTGTTTACGAAAACCTTCAACTTCGTTCTCGTCACGAAGCGATTTAAGGGCATGACGAACGAGCCATCGTCCACTTCGAAATTTTGAAACCACTATTCTCTGAAACGGCTGAACCAATCGGTACGAAATTTGTTGTGTGCATTTAGGACGATGGCACTGAGGATCCCCGGTCGCCATTTTTGATAAAAATTTTTCATCCTTGAGAAATCGCGGTTCAAAACGTTTCGACTATCTTTCTCGCACTATATGTCACGTGGCAATGCTCGTTATACCCTTAAAAACACTTAGAAAATCGACGTAACCTCACAAAAGTTCGAACTGACTTTTCTCACAAACGGTTAATCCTTTTTGATAAAATCGAAGATCAGAATCTTCAAAATTAATTCGCGCAAAAGCTAGTTCTCTCTATTTAACGTTAAATATGTTTAATCGTCGAGAAAACTCGATCGAACAATTTCAGCTTCTTTTCTAACAGCTTTTACGTCACCTTAATTATTCACAGGCGTATCGAGCGTACAAATGGGCCATCAAGTCGCCAAAGTGCGCCCAACAAATATTCTGCACTATAAACGAGCGAAGCAACGAGATCGAGGACGAGGGAAAAATGGCCCAAGTCAGAGCGAGCCTTACGAAAGGAGCGAGTTATCTCGCAGCCTGGATTATCAGCAGCCAAACGAGGGACAACTTTTGGTCCCTTTATGGTGCCATTCAAGAAAGCGACGGATGTTTCGTAAGTCTAATTTTATCTTTCTCTCGACTATTTTAAATTTCGTGATTTTTCTTTTTCTCGAAAAATATTTGTTTTTTTTTTTATCAATATTCGTTTCGTACCCAAAGTAATTTTCTTCGGTGTAATAAACTCGCGCATGCGCTGAAAAGTCACTTTAGTCTTCAAACAAACTTCGTAAATTGTTCAGATTTTACTTTTTTTGATATAAAAAAAATATCGATGAGAAAAAAACGACTGAGTGACGTTTCGTCCCCGTTAGCGGAAGTACCCGGTCGACTGCGAGGAATTCCACACCGAAGAGATTCGCGTGACGACCGAAGCTGCCCACAACGAACTCTGAAATCTTCAATCTCCAATATTCGTTATCCCAAAATTGAACAGTGAAAAAATAATACGAAAAAAAAAAAAAAAACAAAATGTCCCCTTCGAATCGGATTTTCGATGATCAGGTTGGAAGTCGAAGATTGAAAACGGGGACACCAGCCAATCGTCTTGTGATCAATGAATCTCGATATTATATTCCATAGTTGCTAAAATCCCCGATCTCTCGTCAGTCCATTGCCAGGCCTTTGCGAAGCCAACCAAAGCTGTACTTTTTCCACCAAGAAGCCCAAATAACGAAAATTCATAACAGATACGAAAATGATCGAAAAAACGTCCATTCTCGTGATCGCTTTTACAGATGATCAGTGAAGCTAAAGATGATTCATATCTACATCGATCGGTAAATTTCGATCGATTTTGGAGCCAATTAACGATATTGGTTCATTTGTTCAGGATTTTACTCCGAACTGTTTCACGATCCATTGCAATGATCCATTGCAATAAGACTCCATTAACGTTCGAACCTCGTGCTAATTGTTCGTTAATTATTGTTTCTTTCTTTTTGTTCGTTGATTCGATCGAATTATCACGAGGGAGCAACCATTCGACCCTTGTAAATATTAGCGTACGAATAATTTTAAAAAGTCGAATAATAAATATAAAGAATAATCGTATGGAACGAAAAGAAAATACGAAACGTTTGTACTTTCTTTTTTTTCATATTTTTATTTACTCCTTCTTTCGTTTCCTTCATTTCTTCGATAAAACTTATTTCTTTTTGATGCTTTTGCATGCCCATTCCAAGCCTTCCTGCAAAATCGAAAAAAAGGTGATAACAAAGATAATACCGGATTTGGAGCGAAGTGGACATTTTTGGTTGCCCACCTTAACGCCTTTGCCGTCAGTCGCTATGCAAGATTGGATCTGCCAGTCGCGATCTTTTATGTTGTGCAGGCCGAGACCCTCGGCTATCTCGGCTGCTGTCACGGCTTGACCCAAGTCTTGCTTGTTCGCGTACACGAGCAATGGAACCGAACGCAATTTGTCCTCGACCAAAAGTTCCGAAAGTTCCTGACCCGTTTCTTCCAATCTAGCTACGTCTGCGCTGTCCACTACGTATATCTGAACCCAACGAATTATCGTTTTATCGGATTTCGCTGTTTTGTGTTTTTCAGGAAAAAATGATTTACTTTGATAACCTTGCTTCCAATTTTTCCTTCTCTAACCTCAAAGCGAGGCTAGGAAGGTTATTTGAGGTCAGAAAGGTTATTTGGAGTTCGGAAGCTTCAATTTTAAATTTCAGAAGGACTGCCTTCTGAAATTTGACCTTCAGGAAGGTCATTTGAGGTTCGGAAGCTTCCTGACCTCAAATGACCTTTTTAGATATTAAAATGATTTTCTTTATTTCTAATATCACCAGAAATTCACTTTAAATAATAATTATTGTAATTCGTAAAACAAATCCGAAGATCGAAATCACAAGGCAGAATTTTGCATCCCTAAAACCCAATGAAAATTTCGTATTTCCTAATTGCCTAAATTTCTTCGAGAAATTCACTAAAAATCCTCAAACTTTTCTTCTTTTTAATTTAAATTTAACGTTAATTGCTTAAATATGGGATTCCAAAGATTTCACGTTCAGGCGAAGAGGAATAATCGGAGATATTCGACGGTGTAATTTTCCAAGTCACGAAAGCAAAATAGTCTCACCAGCACATCCGTATTTTCGAAATAATTCCGCCAGTAAGGTCTGATCTTTCTGGCACCTCCAATATCCCAAACGTTCAACTTGAAGCCCTCGCTCTGCACGCTCTTTATGTTGAATCCTTGTGTGGGCGTCACCTGAATAAATAGCAATTTTTTTCTCCAAAATCGTATTGTTCTGTTTATAACATTTCTTCTTTCCGTGCATAATTTGTCATCGGCTAATTCAGTCGAAGAAAATTCATCAAACGCTTTTACCTATTCTTGTGCAACTTTTTAAAACTCGATTTGCAAAAGAAAAAAACAAATCGTTAATTAATTAGAAAAAAGGGAAATAAAAAGCGAATTAAAAAAAATATCGCGTATCAATTGAATAAATGAATAAATAGCCTCGTTTTGTTTGTTACGGAGTGTTTCATTAAACATTCATTACTTCCCCACTGCGGATGTTTTATTCGATCGATTTCGGCTGAGAAATTCAAACGGTTTTACGTGCTCTCGTTGAAAAGTACAAACCTCTATTTACAAATACGAAATACAAAATAAATACTCAATTAATTGCAAATCCGAAACTAATACGAAATTAATTGTCAATAATAAATTAATTGCAAATAAAAAATAGAAAATTAATACGTTAATATAAAAAGACAATTAATGATACAAATTTCGATTTTTGATGCTTGTGTAATTATTATTTAAAAAATTAATAAAATAAAAAATTAAGCAAACAAAAATCGTCGAATTTGAAAGAACCAAATTTGAAGGTGGTTGTTTAATCTTTATCAGCTGAAAACTCACTTGGGTAATATCTTCACTCGCGAGACACTTGAGTATCGTCGTTTTTCCAGCATTGTCCAGGCCCAGGAGAAGCAAGCGTAATTCTTTGTCCGGATTGGAGCGTAGTTTACGGAGTATCGACAAGAGTCCCTGAAATTAATCGAACGCGTCGTTACGAGCGAGTCGCGTGTCCGATAGCAGCGTAAAGATTCATGACTCAATCGTGGAGCTCGGTAATTGAAAATTAATCCGTAAATAATTGTAATCCGTACATTGAGGTTTGATTAAATAATTGCAATAAAATTGCATCGAGGGTAAAATGTACAATTTCTGATAAAGTCTTGCGAGTCGTTTGAGCTTCGTTTGAAAGTTACGATCGAACGTAAATCGTCGGATCGACAATTATAAACGATCTTCAAAAAAAGCGAACGTGCCGAAACGAACGATGAAAGTACTGGTAGAATTTTTCGAAATGAAGATTTTGATCGTTGGCATCGTCGAAAGAGTAAACAAACATCATTGCAAAGTGACTAGAATTAACCCGAGATTGACAGTTCGAGATAACAGGTGCTGGTACACTCTAATTCACAAGTGCGTTTTTCTCATTCTTTTTTTTTTGTTTAAATCCACTTATTTTTTACCATTTTAATTCTGTATCTTCGGAGCTCAGCGAATCGGAAACTTGAACGTTCCCTCGAAACGAGCGTACTCTTCTTTGCGTTGTTCACGAAATTTCGTCTGTTGTTTGGCCGGTATCTAAGGCAGGTGCTACCCTCTCGATACCCCTCGCTGCAGAGTTTACGCATGCGTTAGAAATTCACTGATTTCCGCGTGCCCTCACTTCGCTACGGTTCGATAACGAAAACGAGGAGCGAAGAAAAAACAGAAAATTAAAAAATAATAAACAACGACGGAATAGTCAAGATTCTATCTTAAAAAGACATTTTTCCTCATTTTCCCGCGAACGAACCTGCTCGGTAAATTTCACCACGATTACCTACTTACCGACGGTCGATGTGTTACCTACAGTAGATAAGTTACCTACAATCGGTAACACAGATACCGCTATTACTCACTATCGATAATACAGACATCGTCTATTGTCGGTATCGAAGGAAAATATGGAGTTTTCGGGTTTTTTTTTATTTTTTGCTCGTTCGTTATCGACGCATGGTAAGGAAGATTCCTTGGCATTGGAAATTGAATTACGAGTGTCGTGAGAAGTTGTCTCCAGGTGGCAGCATCCGTTCAGCGATAAGGGGGCTGCCCGATGCACTTGCAATTCCGCAGATTTAGAAACGTAGAGTTTGGCGCTAGGCTGACTGTCTATAGACGAACTTATAGTTCCTCGCGGGTTGTTATTGTTATTCGGTTGCACCATGACCTCCTTTTACGTCTGAAGAGGAGAAGAGAACGAATGAGAGAAAGAGAGAGAGATAGAGAGAAGGAGAGAACAGTTGGACATGCAACGGTACTAACCGAATGCGAAAACATCAGGCTTCGGTTAGGCCTAACAATCATCGATGGACAATGGATGTAGAGACACCGATATAAATATACGTGCAATTGATGTACGTTCTCGTGTGAATCGAATACAAACACACGAGAAATTGATTTCAGTTCGCCAGCAGGAAATGCGCATTCCCCGGATATTATCAACGAATATCCACGTACAAACGTCGATGACGACTCTCGTCTACGAAATCCAACAACAATGATCAGACTCCCCAGTGCGAAAAATTCATTTAACTTTTTTTCCCAATCGCACACACTCGATTTTCATTTCAATTCCAACTTATATTTTAACTGACCATTCAACCCATCTTTCGATCAATATCCTAATTAGCTTTTTCTGGATTCTCCACAATGTTATTACACGATTAAATATTTATGCTATGTCCAGGAATGGAAAGATAGATTCTGCTGAAAAAGGATGATGACAAAAGTATCCTTCGGGTGAAAATCAGCATTTTGACGCTTTTATCAATGCCCGATGTTGGGAGGTTTAATCATCGATGGAAAACAAATCGGAAGGGAAGGGAAGGATCTGATTTTTGATTGAAATATACTGTGCTAAATCCAGGGGGCTGAAGGTTCCAAAAATTGATGAAAAATGTTCTCTTCCATTTTTTATCATATAGCAAGTAATATAATTACTCAATAATTAGTTCCCGCAGTCTAGTCAATTATTTAGTTACTTTTTGCATACAAATGATTGAAGTTGTTCTTCGCCATTTTTATTTCAATTTCACTTTGTTTTTATATCAAAAATTTTATTGAAATGAAAAATTATTCATCAATTTTCGTAGTCTTATTATTTTTTTATTGATTTTAGTTATTAATTATTTTAATAAAACCAAAACATGAAAAATATTTAATAAATTGGGAATAATTAGTGATGATTAATTAGGTTACTAGAAAATTACTATTTTATTAGAAAAAATAATTTTATTTGATTTAAAAAAATTGAAAAAACATTTTGGGAAGGAGGGAACGACTGGACGGTCAAATGTAAGGAGATCGTCATGGCGTACATTCGACGATGCGGTTTCGGTGGTACGAATGACGATGGAACGCGAAGTGGGGCCTCGGGTGCAATTGAAAGCCGCGCGAGGTTCGACTGCATCGAAACTGCGTGGCTTTGGAGCGTCGCGTCGCTCGTTACACCCAAGGCCGTCCAGAAATATCTACTTTTCGACGCCGAAGAACGACGAAGACTGCAAAGTGGCGAAAGCCGATCAAGTCCATGTGGCGCCGCCGCGAATCACCCATGCAATCCAAGCCTTCGTGTACACGTATGTTCCCAGTCCGAGTTATTGCGATACTTCTTTTTCTTCGGCTTCGTCTTGACTATTTTAGCTGTAGGCCAAACGGCTAATATCGCGACCACCTGAAGGCAACTTCGCGATGTTTCTTGACGAGCATTGCGGTCTCCCTGTAATTTTTTTTCGCTGATTTCACGATCTATGCACGAACGAAAAAAATCCTCGAATTTAGGGTGAAATTAGACACAGGAAAAATGGGATAATTGAAGAAAAAAGGGTCATTGAAAAAACATGGATAATTGAAAAAATCAAGGATAATTGAAAAAACAAGGGTAATTGAAAACAAGGATAATTGAGAAACAAGGATGATTGAAAAAACAAAGATAATTGAAAAACAAGGATAATTTAAAAACAAGGATGATTGAAAAAAACAGAGTAATTGTAAAACTAGAACTATTTTAACAAAACTAATAGAATTAAAAAAAAATACTCAATTGCATTAAATTCCCTTAAAACAGTTCCCCATTCAAACGAAATTGGAAAACCATTCAAATTATCGAATAAGTCACGAGAACGAATAATTCCACAAAAAAAAGTGATCGTTTCTTGAAACAACGTCGTGGCGTGATTAGTATCCAGGTAATTAGAACGACGTTGGTGGAGGTAAGCGAAAGAGGGATAGTGTGTGGTTTCGATCGGAAGGTTTCCTCCGGGACGTCGAAGTCCATGGGCCAAACTCTTCGGGTGGATGTATAACCGTCTCTCCCGTATGCTCGTCTCTGGTATCAGCCTAACGTCACGTGTACGTGTCAAAATCAATATTTGGCGTCACTGGGTTATGATAACGCGGAAAAGGGGGAGATGGCAGGAAGAGAGAGATGGACACACATACACAGATAGAGAGAGAGAGAGAGAGAGAGAGAGAGAGAAGGGAAGGGAAGAGGACGAGGGAGGGCGATGGAGGGTGGTGGAGGCTTACTCATCTATATTGCGTCTCACTGGCTGTCAAGCGCATTATACATATGTCTATCTTGTTGCGCTTTTAGGTACGAGAAATGCACACGTATAGTTTGCTTCTCACTCCATTTCCTTCTCTCTCTTTCTCTCCCTCTCTTTCTCTCCCTCTCTCTCTCTCTCTTTCGAAGCGTTCTGTCTGAGCACGTTCGTGTCCCAACAGTGGATGTGAGGGAGGGTATGGTCTCGTTGCATTTCCGCGGACACAAACCCCCCCCAGCGAACTCGACTGGTCATTTTCATGGAATATTTTGTCGTAGGTGAGGGCTTTTACGTGAATAACGCATCTACCGAAACGATGAAATTGTGGAGGTGTAGGTAGGTAATGGAGGTCGATGTGAGGGTACGAAGAGACCGATCGAATTTTATCGCTCGTTGAGCGATTTTATTTCACACCCTGGCTATTCTATATATCGAGAAAGAGAGAGAGAGAGAGAGAGTACTGCATACCGAATACTCGTGTGTAACTCGAATTCCCTCGTTGTTTCATCGCTAACAAAATTTAACACGCATTATATTCAGGAAATGCTAATCAATGGAGGATTGATTATAGAGGGCGCGTCAGTGCTACGAAAACCCGTTGACTTTTTTCACGATCGCTGGACGTGACATTTTTTTTTATGAATAATTACCAGTAATCGTATCGTTGAATCAACCCAAATTTTATACCGGATCGCTTTTCAGAGAATTTATCGTGCCGGGGTAATTTGCGTTTGCTCTCTCGTTTCTCTATCTTTCTCGGTGAGAGGCTTGCTCTCTCTCTCTCTCTATCTCTCTCTTTTCCTCGCTCCTTCAACACAGCTCACTTTATCTATCCACGTCTCGGGGAAGAAAGCTTTTCGCACGAGTCTAGGTTCAACTTGTTGCTTCGAGCGCCTTCCAGCCTTGATACTTCTCGACACCTGATTAGATAACCCTGTACACGCGCTCATCGACACTCTCGACTCACCGCGAACTGACTTCTCGATGAGTTCTGACGAACAACCGAAATTCATTCGACGATCGATTTTACGACGACGCGATTTTTAAGGGCGTGTCCGTTGCACTTGGGAATTGTTTATCGACGAGTGGAGAAACGAGAGAGCGGAAACGTCATTGATTTTATGGTGAAGGGGTTTGTTTGGGTTATTATTGGATATTGGGTTATTGTTGGGTATTGAATAATTATTGGATTTTTGGGTATTGAATAACTATTAGATTTTAGGGTATTGATTAACTTTTGGACAAATATTAGCAAATATTAGGTATTGGGTTACGTTTAGCCCACAACTGAGTATTCGTCACCAATTGGGTATTAGGTTACCATTGAGTATCTCACTATTGGCTTACCAACGAGTCACTATGGGTTACTATTGTTTGGATCATTACAAATGTTACCATGGAGAACCAAGAGAGATAAAAGTGATCGAGAATGACCGGAGACGAAAGAAAAAGGATCATAAAGGACACGGAACGTCTGTAGCCAAAGCGAGAAAAGGGAAACGAATTTGTAGATGCGATATTGCAAACTGCTGGTGCCTGGAACTTCATGCCGGAAACTTCTGTCTTTGGGGATCCAGAAAAGGGGAAAGTGCTGTCCTCCTCCCACTTTTCCCTTAACGTATATATATATATATATCTATGTACATCGACCATCAAAGACTGTCCCTCACTTCTGTATTCCACTACCAACATCATCCCCCGATCTTTCTGGTACGCCAGCGATGAATATCCCCGGGATTCCTGGATGCAGTTCTGGCAAGAGAAAGTCGGTTGATCCTGGATGTTCGAAAAGTGCGAGGGTAGGAAACGAAGGGAGGGAACGAGAGAGAGAGAGAGAGAGGGAGGATAGGAATCGAGGTGGATTATGAGACGAGGGTAGGTGTGCGTTACCAAGTACGAAAGATGGGGCAAATGAGATCGTGTAACGAGAGGGAAGAGCTACGAGTCTCTAGGCGAGCACACACCAAAGTGCCACGTGGAATTATGAATACTTGCACAAATAGGGGGTTTCGCAGGTTGGTGGGAGATCCCAGGTTGGAAGGGTAGAAAGAGGACGACTGGAATACCACGGAGTCTTTTGGACAGCAAAAAAGGAGGTGAAGATGACGACGTCTGTGTTGGTACAGAAAAAGAGAGAGAGTGAGGAAGAGAAATACCGAGGGGCCATAGGATTCACCAAGGCTGTCTTTGGCCAAAGAGAAATGGAAAAGAACCGGGGAATCTTGAGGGGGAAAAGAAAGCAAGAAAGGACGGCAATATCGTAAGAGGACTATGACGAAACTCAGAGGTTGAAATTAAGAGGAGAGAAGAGGGGGAAAAATGGAGAGAGCGAGAGAGGAACTTCTAATGGAGAAAAACGTAGAACGAATGCGGATATAGGGGTAGGAAAGAAGGGAAGTTTAAAGTGGAGGGAGTAAGATCGTGGGATAGCCTACGAAGAGAAGGATCAAGAGAGAGATGAACCGATACGTAATAAGACGAGACGAACGAGAAAGTTACAGGAAGTGAGGAGGAACGTAATATAGAGGAGACAGAGAGTGAGAAGGAGAAGAGAAGTGACCGGGTGGGCGAAGTGGGTGCGAAGCTATGCGCTCGCGCAACCCTTCTTTGGGGGGCTGGTACTGATGTCTTCTCGCTATGAGCTCTATAGATACTGCTCCACCGATACCAACGTATCCCCTCGTGTATAACGTTCGTGTGTACTTAACACTGACACCAATCGTGCTCCTGCTGACTACGTTTGAGTTTTACGTGGACGGTAGTGTTGAGGCTTTTCTGGCGGAGCACTTTACCGCACCATCGACGTCTGGCTCCCGTGAGCACCTACTCAGTGGTACTTCGCTATTTCTATCGGGTTTTCGTAACCGCAAAGGGATAAAGGCAAGGTGTTCTGCCACTTTCTTTCCTTTCAAGATACCTATACGTTTTACCCTGTCTCTTCGTTCGTGTAAAACGTATATTCATATCCTCGACATTTAAGGGCCTACCTACTTCCTTACGGATCGATGCACGTACTTTTCTTGCATTCCAATTCTCTTTACACCCCTTTGACAATTTTCGTTTTACCACCTACTGTTTTTAATCCTGTACTTATTCTCGTATAAGATCGCAGAGAACATTCATTCCCTCGTTCCTCTAGTTTCGGGCGGATGGAAATGCATTCACGATCAAGGGAATTACGTAATTAAGTTGGTTGCTCTTTTCTTACCTGGGCCATCGAGCTAGAAAAATTACTGTGATTTTTGAAAATTTTAGGAATTATTGTTCTCGATTAGATAATTAATACGTCATTAATGTATAATTGATATATTCATTATTTATTCATTATCTATTAATTATATATATTAACTATATATTAATTATCAGAGAACTATAATTAAGAAATGATTTAGATTTATATTAATTACTTATTATTTTTGTATCAATTCATACATTGATTATTTCTTAATAATATATTTATTATTTATTGATTTTATATAATTAAGGAAAAATTAATAAAAGCATCAATATAAATTATATTTAATTTGTTCATTAAATGATTCCCTATTTATAAACCTAAAAAAAACAACTAAATTCAAATAATATTATATATCATAAATAAATAATTTTTTCATTACAAAATATGTGCTTTATAATTGAGCAAAAATTGAAGGTGGAATTCAAGATTAACCAGATCGTTTTTATCCAAGTGCCAAGGATACGGCAATTTCTGATTCTCGTTCTAATTTCGATGTTGTTCCTGATCGGATAAGGTCACGTGGTTAGGTACATGGGACACTTTACATGTGTACTCACCGGGCCCGAAGGCTTTGCAAACGTGTGTTTAACGATCCGCATAAGTTTCTCGGCGAGTGGTGAGCTCGCGTACTTAAGGGCGGAAGGAAGGAAGAAGGAGGAGGGAGGGAGGGCGAGTAGAGAGGTTAAGAATAGGAAAGAGACGGAGCTGAGGGATAGAGAGGATGGTTGGAGGGTAAGAGGAAGTACGCGAGCACACACCAACAAATAGCGGTAGACAGTGTACGTAGATATCTATCGCGTCTTCTATTGCAACAGATGCCTGTTGCTACGCGGTCGAGGTAGGGCACAGTGGCCGATAGGAGTGCGGTTGGGATATGCGCCTCTTCCTTGCACTCCCGTTTTCTCCTCTTTCCTCTTCTCTCCCTCCCGCGCCCCTTGCCGTTTTCATCCGCGCTTTCTCCCTCGTGTTGCTCTTCCAGTCCGGGTCGTTTTCGAACTCGCTATCTCTCGTTCTCTCACGACAAACCAACGGCACTGTTGGCTTTTCGACGCTCGCAAACTTTCGAACTCTCCAACCCCTGAACATTTGCCTTTCCACCCATCCGTCCGAATCCAGCTGGTAATTGTACGTGCGTAGTTGAAAATCGTACTTTTTTAGGTTAGAGTTTGTTTGGGTTTGTATAGGGTTTGGGGGAACTAAGGAAGTACTTTAATGAGAATTACGTCATTAGTATAAATGGCGAACTGATATTTGTGGGGAAAGAAAAGAAGGGAGAAGCTAAAGAAGATATGATCGAATTGAGACAAAATCGAAGAATTCGCCACACCCTTGGTAAAGGGAGGAGAAACGGAGGAGAAGAAACGAGCTTGGGAGTTTTTCCTAGACGGGGTTTAAAACGGGTGTCGCCGTCGGACGGAGAGGTTTGGCGATGATGGTGGCTCGTTATACGAGTCGCCTTTAGCGACTACACCCGCTTCACTCCTTTTACCTTTGTGCCCTTCCAGCTCATTCGATCCCTTTGCCCATAACAGCGAGGAGGCGTCCTTACGACGAACCTCCCTTGGTCCTTGCAACGACCCTTTTCTTCTTCGTTGCACCATTTCCGTTGACTCGAACCTTCTCTTTAGTAACTTCAAGTACTCGATCAGTCACCCAGGCTTTGGAGTTATCGTAATCGTCGACTAGTCAGAGTCGAAGAAAAAGTTACAGATTTTGTCGTTTACTTCTGATGGAAGACGGGGGATAATAGTTTTGAAGTTCGTTGAACCGTTTGGGCTGCTGTGTGCTTTTTCGTAATCCAGTGATAGAGGACAGGTTGGCCGGTAAAAAGAGGCCGAAAAGAGGCTGGGGGCTTTCTTTCCCTTTATCTTTACGGGAACAGCCAGATCTCCTGGTTCGAGAGAATGCTCATCTAAACACACGTAGGAATGGCACACCTGCGCGATGAACGTGGTGAGTAGGTGATGCAGGAGCCCACAATGGTGGCATATCAGTAGAGCCAGAGGTAGAACGAGCACGGAGTCGAAGTGAAAAAGGAGAGAGAGAGAGAGAGAGAGAAAGAGAGAGAGACGGAAGGAGATAGGAAGACCGCGGCAACGCCCATTTTTTGATAAGCTAGTTACCCGTCGCCCTGCATCGCGACGTGCAGAGGGTAGTTTGAGGGGAGGCTTTAGCGAGGAGGAACGAGAGGAAGACTAAGAGAGGAGGAGAAGAAGAGGTAGAAGGTGATCCAGAGAGAGAGAGAGAAAGAGAGGGAGATTCGAACCCCTCTCCTTTCCTTTCTCCACCCTTCCCACCCCTTCGCCTTTTACCCTTTTGTACCGCGCCCTAGCCACCCTCTTACTGCATTTTGCACCGACGCAGTTGGTGCAACAGAGACTGTGAAAAAGTCCGAGCGAGAGCGAGCTCGTTTGATACGAGAGAGGATGAGAAAGAGCGAGAAAAACTGATCGAGGATCCGGCAAGTTGAAAAAAGATGGAAAACTGAGAGGGAAAGAAAAAGAATCGTGAAATAAGTGAACGAGAGGGTGATAGAGTGATTTAGGGAGGGAGAGCGAGAGGGACAGACGGATGGATGAATAGAGCCACGGAGAAGCTTGAAAGTGAGAGAAGACGAGGGAGGGAGGATAGAAGGGCGGCTACAAGGGTAGGAGGGCGCGGAAAAGGGTAACGGGGACCAGCGAGCCGCTTCTACCGAGATCAATAACTGCATAAAAATAAAGTGAGGCTCTGGCCCGTTACCTTTAACCCAACGTGAGGTGCCTCGCCGCTTTTTCCGCCCGAACCTCCGTCCCCTAAACTCACCCCTTCAACCCTCTTCCTTCCTATCCCGCTTTTCTACCTCATCTTCTATCAAGATTTTATCGCGTCTGTCTTCTTTCATTCGATTCCCTTGTTTGTCCGGCTCACTCACTCGGCCTTCATCCCTGACGCCATTTTTTGAAACTTCACTTTTTTTAATTTCTTCCTTCGATCTTTCGTACGTTTCACTTCGAATTCATATCCGGAGCTAATTGAAGGATCGGACTCTACCTTCCTGTACATTTTGAATTGATAAGTCTAGGGGCAGGTACTTCTGTTCTTATCTTTGAAGATTTCCTATTTTTGGTTCATTTTTTACGGTCCATTTCTATATTTGGGTTTGGAAAGGAAGTTGAAGGAGTTCCAACCACTGAAGTTCCATTTCACCTTTTTAGATTCCATTTCCATATTTGGATTTAGAGCTATGTTGGATTCTCTCGAGGGATGGACTCTTCAATTACGTATCTCGTCTTTTTTTGTCTTTCGTCGATTTTCCTGGTTCTTCTCTTATATAGCTCGAACTTCCAGTGGTATTTTACGAGCCTCTTTGCTCACGTCACTTCCGCTATTTCCGGTGCAAGGACGGAGAGAACACGACGATGAGGCCTCGAGGGTGGTCGAAACATCTTTCGATCGATCAACTTCATCGGGCCACTCGTAAAAGTTCACCCTACTGCATCTGCGACTACTCAGGCAACGCAAACATTGAGGGTGAATGGTAGACGATGGCTTGGAACTTCTTTACCCTTTTTCATAGCTATTTGCACGTTTCTTTTATTCCTGTCAACATTTTTGGATCGTGAACGTCAGCTGCCATGATCTTCCTTCTCAACTCGTTGGGGTTTCTTAAAAGGACCTGTCATCTTCCATTCTCAATTGACAAACTTCTTTGGGCCAATGATTACCCCAATTATATATTTATTTATATACATCGATCAAGCGTTGTTTTTTCGAAGATAGAATGATGATTGGATATTTGTAAATGGTTTAACCTTTCAAGGGCACGATTTCGACCTTGAAAGGACCTTGGTAACTAAATAAACATTATTCGATAGAATTTTCACTCGTCTCTCATACTTCCTACCAAATTCTCGTCACTATGAATCATTCTACACTATATCTTAATTAGCATAACGAAAAATGCGATTTTTGTAGTTTTTTCAATGTCGTTTTACATTTTGAAGGTCAACTATAAGAGGATAGCACGTGAACGATTTAACGACGATTCGCAACCCTCCTAGGCTCACCCCACGTTCTCGGAAAGTTGTTGGGCAATTATTGGATTCTTTTTCGAAAAGAACTTCGACCCTCTATATTTGCAATACGCGTGAGAATCGAAGGCCCTACATTTTACGAGGGTAAAAAAAAAATAGGCTCTTGGAAGAGACTTTGGCAGCGTATAGAACCTCGACACCATTTCCTTTTTTCGCGGAAACAATTTTGCATACGTGAAACCGTTCGTCGACGATACGTGCACTACTTCGATTGTGCGAACGCAGTTATCGTGTTGAAAGTGTGCGGTAAAGCTAGGAAAGAGGGATGCTCAAAAAATGGTGAATCCGAAAAGTTCGTTAATACTTTGATCTCCAGACTTCCGTAAAAACACATTGCAATTAATCAATACTTCTGATTAATTTCGTTAATTAATCCCTCAAGGATTATTTTTACTACAGAGCTTTCGTAATAATTTTATCTTACTCAAAAAATGTAATAAATTCGTTAATACATGACTTGTTCAATAAAAAAGTTGTACCACCCAGTCAACGTTCACAAAAAACAATAATTAATGAATTCGTTGATTTAAAATTGTTTCATTGAAAACGAAGCTCGAATTCCAAAATTTCTACTAAAAGTTTCATTTCACGAATCTTTGCTCCATTTTTAATATCCTGATTATCAGACTCTGAAGCCTGTTCTTTCCAACCATTTCCTAGCGATAGGAACCTCGAGTACCTTTAACGAGGACGTTGAAAAAAATATTTAAAAAAACGTTTGGGTTCGCCTAAGTGATAAGGTATGTTTTTCAAAACAAGGAAAAAGAAGAAGTAAGGGTGGAAAAGGGAAAAAAAGACGTAAGCAGAGCGAGAACACACTCGCTAAACTATAACGAGGAAAAACAGGGGGTCGCGAAAAAGGAAGGGATCTTCACTCGGATGTTTCTTTCCTGAGGAAAGCAATTTTCACGCTGCCAGTAATTTAGTGGCCTGGGAATAAAGGGGTTGCTGTTACGGCTCCTGGAAAATGTTCCCATATTCGTGGGGGCTCCACCTTGCTGTACGCATCTTTGGATCAACGTGGTACCAAAGCAAAGAGAGAGAGAGAGTGAGAGAGAGAGGGAAGACGAGTACGGGAGAAAAAGTGGAAATTTTCAGCCCTTAAGACTTTAAGGCGGACGAAAGAGAGGAAATGCGATCCTCCGGGTTCTCGTTTTGCTGGAAACGTTAACCCACTAGGTAGCATGGTTATACGTACCCCCTCATCCGACCCTTTCGACTCAAACTCCCCCCCCCCCTCTTCCTCTTGTCCCTCCTCGTTCTCCCATCCAACTCTTGCCAGCTCAACCCATTACATCCACTACGTATATGCACCACCCACCGGAAAGTACTCGCTATATGAGAATCAGAGCACACGACCTGAACCCCTATATACGGATATAACCGCCGGAAAGTGGGCATTACATTCTCGTAACCGGAATAGAAAACGATTTTCTAACGGATCGTGCAACATAGTCGAAAAGAAAAAGGCAAGATCAGGGATAGGGACAACGTTGAACTCCGGAGGACAAAAATACTCGTATCGGGTAGAAAATACTTTTTTCGGGATTTTATTCTGCCAATATGAGAGTTTTGACATGTTGGAAATGAATTTTTGAGAACTGGGTGAAGAGGCCTTCAATTTAATTTTTTAAATTACCCTAATTGTTTTTTACTTACTTTGTGTTTTGTTCAGTCGAAAATCTTTTCTTGGCAGTTTTATCAAGCCAAAATTCAAGTTTTGACAACTTGAGAACGAATTTTCAAGAACTTGGTGAAGATGTCTTCAATCGTGTTGGGAAAACGACAGAAATCTTTCCTCTTTACCTTTGATCGAGTTTTCTTTGTCTTCAACTGGGAGTTTAAAGGAAAAGACTGAGAACTCCTACGAAGGTTGATTCATTTTGGAGATTCCGCAGCTACTAGGTGGAACTCTCGGGTGAGAGTTCTCGACAATTACGGAGCTTACTTTACGAGGGTCTCCATTCAAATTTTACCCCAATATATACTTGCGTTTATACGCGCTTTCTGCATCTTTGTCGAGAGAGAGAGAGAGTTAAATACCAGTTGGTTGGCGGAATTACGCGGGATACTTAAATGCGAGTCATTCAAGAATCTTTGTGGCTGCGTGCAGTTTAATTGGAGTCGCACCTTGAGTTAGTACAGACTGCGAAGGAGAATGTCGCAGTTGGCTCATTTCCGTTTCGCTCCTTGACATTCCTCGAGTGTTGACGAAAGTCTCGCTACCTCGAGTTCGCCCATTTCTTTTTTTTCTTTCCTTTTTATTTTCTCTCTCTCTCTCTCTTATTTTTTCACATTTTAATTCATTCATTTTATCCGAGCTATTCGCGGGTGAAAAACGTTGACGAACTGTACGACCAATCGAGAGTTCACCCAACTCATTTTTACCACCACTCGGATCAAACGAGTGATCCGGGCTGGAAAATAATAAATTTATTTCGAATGTTTAAAAAAGTCCGTTTTTGTAAAAAATATTGACGAAAAGTTGACAAAAAGTTCCTTTTTGTAAAAAATGCTAACAAAAAGTTAACCAAAACTTGCTTCCTGTAAAGTATATTGACAAAAAGTTGTTAAAAATCCCTTTTTCTAAAAAATGTTGGCAAAAAGTCCCTCTTTGTCAAAACGATCAAAAATCTTGAAAATATTACTGCTTGTAACGTGTAAAAATTTTTGAAGTTAATTGTTTTTTTTTTTCTTCAAAAGAATCCACTTGCTTTCGTTTCTTAATAACGCGCATGGTCTGAAGTAGAGTGTCTTGTCACGCCGTGCAAGAGCCTGGCGACAAAAGCTCAAAGTAGTAGTCTCCGGTTGAGGAACTACGGTTCTGAATTATTTCTATGCCTCCCTCGCTGAGAGCAAATGCGAGAGGGTAGACTCCGGAGTTGCCCGGTAGAGTGCAAGGGCACGCGGAAAAGACGTTTAGTTATTGTCAACAAATAACAAATAATTAAGTATTAATAATTATATAAAAATGTTTATATTCGATATAATTGTTACAACAATTTTTAAGAAATAACATCATTTTTTAATAGTTATTTTAATTGAAAAATAAGTTAATTGAATAATTACCCTTAAATAATTAAATTAACATATTTTTATGATTCTTTTAATAATGATAATACTAAATAAATTATTTAACAATTGAAATAATAAAAAATAATTTAATTATATAATTACCCTTAAATAATTAAATGAAATATAATTCCCACAAATATTCGATAAAAGTAATAATATTAGAAATAATCCTTAAAAAAATAATAACAATTCGTGGCTGGAAACGCGGTAAAAATGATTATTATTCTTGAGGGTCTTCAAGGTCGTCATCGACCCTGGATAAATCCAGAGGCCCCAATGTCCCCCTGCTCGGAGTTTCTCTAATAATCAGAGATTTGATTGACCAGGGGTTGGTTGGGGTATAATTTTCCAGCCGTCGTTGATGGGGGTGTTTTAACGGGGGAGTTATTTTTAGAAAGCTCTGGAAATGAGAAAGAGCGGTGGATAGTAGACGGGCAGGAAATTAGTGGACGAACGAATAAAAAAAAAAAAGGGCGAGCGTCTCCCTTCGGGCCGATTCCAACCTTCGCAATACATAAATCAGAATCCGGTGTGGCCCTCGTCGTTGTGTCGGTGCGTTAGGGTAGGTCAGTCTCGTCGAGGCCTCTCCACGAGCTTCCACAGCCGCAAAGGGCTGCTCAACCTTTTAAGGGTGGAAAAGGGAACCCGGACGCTATTTTACGTAACTCCGAATGGCCGAACGGTGCAACCTCGACTTCGAGACACGCGAATTTAGGGTGGGTCGTTGTCCACGCGAGACCTTTTTCTCCCCTTACCTTTCCATACCCGCCCTTCACGAACGCCACCCTCGTGCACGCACCTGCGCCACCCCACTCCGACTACCTCCCCTACCACCTACGAAAGACACTCCACCACTTTTCTCGTGCACGGGGCACTCCTCGTGCCCTTAAAAATTTAACTCGACGTTTTTACCCTCCCCCCATACCCCTCTTTTTCTTTTTCACGTTCCCATTTTGATAACGCTGCACTCGCTAATTACTTACGTCTGTGAACAGTGGAGTTTTCGACCGAATGATAAACGATGACGATTGATGGTTGGAGAAGGTGGAAAGGGCAGTTATTCTTCAGTTTTTAAGAATAAGTTCGGTTGTTAACGACGAATTTTGTTAAAATACTTTTTAATGTTTAGTGATAAGGAACTTTCATGGGAATATATTGATAAGGGTTTTACTGGTAAGGAATATTGTCATGGAAATGATGATTAGGAATTTACTGATAAGGAATATTGTAAAGGAAAAGCTGATAAGGAATTTATTGGTAAGAACATTTTTTATGCAATATATAAATAAATAAAAAATAACAATAAATAAAAATACAAACAATAAATGAAAAAGCCCCGAAAAACCACAATTTTCAAAATATCGTACCGCGTACGAAAAAAAAATACAAAAATGAAACGAAATCTTGAAATAGATCTGATTTCGTCCGTTTCAAAACCACATTTCTTAAATCCATTTGCGATTTTGTTTTCCGCGAGATATTAGACTTTTTGTCCGGATAGAAAACCTACAGGGTGTCTAATTTGAACGAGGCAGTGCGCGAAACATAAATGCAATTTATATGACTATATATATACATATATATTCAGTTTTTTTTTTCGTTTAAAAGGAAGAGCCACTTTCCCTTCGATTTTCCATTGTGTTTTTCCGTTTCTTTTGCGATTTCCCGAGCGAGACTAGAGACCGATAACGCTGTGCACACAATGCGAGAACGGGGGTGTCAATTAGTGCCTCGATACTATGACATTCGAAGAATCGTGTCGAAAGTGCGCGATCGTTATCTGCTTTCGGGAAAAAGAAATTATAGAGTCGATTAGCCTGGTGCGTTGGTCTCGCAAAGGGGTTGAAAAAAAAGTCCCCCCCTCGTTCTCGTATGCGGGGAGTATATCGCGTGGGTAGGAAAAAAAAAGGAAAAAAAAAATTGAGGGACCGAGACAATAGGCGAGCGGGGGTGGGGGGCGAAGGGACGACGAGCCTTGGGGAAAATAGAAAAATCCGAAGCACAGAGGAAGAAAAAAGCGTGTACGGATGGCAGGCAAACATGGAGAAATTGCGAGCCTCCCCGTGGATGCAAAGAACCCGGAAGTGAACACGGGCAACCTATAACGGGATCGGCGTGAATGGGTTTCAAATCAGGCGCATGACTATCCAGTGCATCGAGCCTGAAGGAGAAAAAAAAGAGAGAGAGAAACGACGAACGCTGAGGGTGAATCGGAGAGCCATAGGGGTGGGGGTAGAGGGTTGGAAAGGGACAAGGCCTTGTTGAGAAATATCGAGGATGCATTTCATCCAACGAGAATATACTCCCTTTTTCTCGCTCTTACGTTTTCAAACGCGAACAAAATTTCAGCTGAGAAATCGCTAACCCAAACAAACCCAAACGCGCGGTGTAATTAGAAGTAGCGGATCGTAAGACCTGGAATATGACTAACGAAGTGACTGATGAAGATTCACTTTTTCGTTTTGCTTTTTTTCAATTTTTTTCTTCATTTTTTTTCTATCCTGTCGAGGGCAGGGGGAAACTGCCGAAAACCAGTGACAGAATAGATAGACCCTTTTTCATTTTTTGGCCCACCGAGTTTTTATTAATTTTTGTATATTCAAGGTTTTAAGATTATTGGATTTAGGTCCACTTGGCCATCGGGGTACACGTCTGAACGGTCACCCATCCAAGTATTGGCTAGGCTTGTTGAAAAAATTATGCTTAAATTGACGTAACCAAGGAGATTAATTTATTCGCTTCAAAAAATGCATTTATTCATATTAATAAATAATTTTGTTAATTTCAATAATGTATTTCGTACATAATAATGGGGGGGTTCCTTTATTCCTTTTTATTCCATGTATACCCATGTGGGTGTTTACATTTCTTTGTTTTTCTTCTCGAGTTCCAATTTTTCCTA